>QRDG01000425.1:0-39774 GCA_012064385.1 Puccinellia tenuiflora | reverse complement strand
TTACCGAGAGGGCCCAGAGATATCTTTTCTGTCACAAGGAAGGACAAATCCCACTCTTGATTCATGTCACCCAACAAATACCATCGGAGATACCTGAAAGCCACCTTTATAAACACCCAGTTACGAAGTGATGTTTGATGCATGTCCACAAAGCATTCCTCCGGTAAACGGGAGTGACATAATCTCATGGTCTAAGGAAACTATACTTGGCATACTAAAAGCGTTGGCAATGAAACTTGTGTGACACGATCAATTGCAACTCTTTATTATTTGGGTCTTGTCCATCACATCATTACTCCTAATGATATGACTCCGTTATCAAGTGACTATAACAAGTCCATGGTTAGGAAACTCTAACCATCTCTTGACTAACGAACTAGTCCGGTAGAGGCTTACTAGGGACACCTGTTTGTTTATATTCCACACATGTATTATATTTCTAATTAATACAATTATAGCATGGATAATAAACTATTATCATAAACATGAATATGCTAATAAACCATTTTATTATTGCCTCTAGGGCATATTCCCAACAACGAGACCACGGGAGCCGCCGTCGAGGACGTCTTCGACTTCGCCGCCACCTCCGCCGCCGTCAGGACATCGCCGCCGAGCCGGAGCAGCACCGGAGCAGCGCCGCCGACCCCGCCCGAGCCGCCCGCCGTCGCCGTTGCCGTCGAGGTGAGCACAACCGCGTCCTCAACCTCGCCCCCGCCCGCGACCGTCGGATCGCGATCCGGCGATCCAGATCGGTTCACTTAAGTGAACCGGTACGAACCAACCAGATCGCGCCGCGTCAGCGCCGACGTGTCCACCGCGTCAGCGCTGAGTCAGCGCCGCGTCAGCCCTAGCCCGTCCCGGGAATCTTTTCCGTTTATTCGAATTAAAAATTCCAGGAAACCATTAAAACTTGCAAAATTCATATCTCTTCAACCGTAACTCGAAAAATTAAGTTTAATATACCAAAATTCTTAGAAAAATAATATCTATCCAGATCTGAAATAATATTTAACTTTTAAATTATTTTTATTATCTGTATTTTCAAAACTTGTTAATTGATAAATCGGAATAACTTTTTATCTATAACTCTAATTAAAATATTTCCTTCGGCTAAAAGTTTCTAAATTAAATCCTCAGTCCAGAGAACATTAAACCTAATTTTTGTGAACTAGTTTTTGAAAGTTTATTAGAAGATTCATGTTTAACCTTTTAATCAACATTAACTTGATCTTAATTGCTTTGTTGCATTAAAAGAAAATATTTTTCATGCATCATATAATCCAGAGAACTAAATTTAATGTTTTGTGCCCAATAAACATGTCATGCATGCATATGTGTATGTTTACTTTGTTTCTTATGTTGTGTATCGCGTATCATCGTGTAGACAACGACGTGGGTTGCAACTGTTGCTGTGACTGCAACGAGTGCGTGAACTACTACTCCGACAACTGAAGGCAAGTGATGCAAACATACCACCCATTATTTTCTTACTATGATATAGTCCTATTTTTGTTAGACTTGCATGTGTAGGAGTTGATTTGTATGCTATGCTACTAGGTGATTCACTAAACCCAAGTGAACTACCATATGTATCCTTGTAGAATAGTTTCACCTCGAAACCACCGTTGAAATTGCTTAGTTGCTTAGACGTGCTTATGGTATCACAAGATGAGATTGATGTTGTAGTCATAGTTATTCTTTTGCAAATCTAATAAAACAACATTAATTTAATTTGATATCTGGGTGGCAATTGGTCGGTTTTGGTGGGAAATAGTTGAGTGGCTGCTCAGGTCCGTAGTATCTGAGTAGGTGCACTTGTGAACGGCCACCCAGGTTCCCGAGAAGTATTGTGGAGTCATGTTTAGTAGCTTACGAGTACAACCACATGTCGAAATAGATATGGGCATCGTCTTGACTAACTAAGTAGTAGGCACTCGGGTCCCCGTAGCCAGAGATGTAGCGTAGTAGGGTTGGTACGGTGCGGAGGATGGCTTGAGGGTCTACTACCCAACGGTCTCGGTTTAGCTTTCTCCCAACCTATATACAAATTGAGTGTTTAGGTAAATGGGGTTAGATAGACCATGTGGGTAAAGTGTACAACACTCTCGAGAGTTTAAATCTAAGTACTTAGCCGTGTCCCCGGTTACGGACAATTTTGAGCCAACTAGACTAGATCCTACAAGAGTTCTCACTCATTCCAATTTCTGTAATTAAAATATGATGGGTGAACCAAAGGGTAGGAGCACTGGTTTCTATCGGTTTCCAATGATTGTTTATCTTTGTTGTAAAATTGTTTATCAAATTGATAGGATAAAATTGCTTTTATGCAAAGAGCCTTCAAGTCCACCTAGCCCAAATTGCATGTAGTAGCTAGGTAGACTAGTGTTCAATTAATAACTTGCTCACTTGCCAGTACAAATCCCAATGTACTGACTGTATTCGCGAACGGCTGCAATTGCACTATTGCAGGTACGATATTACGTAGGTCTTGAAGCTACACCCGGCACGTACGCCTGTGGCACGAGTTGATTGGAGCTTCATTATCGTTTATTTTCCGCTGTGTGCTTTTATTCAATAAAGTTATTTTGTGCTAGTGTCAATGCTATGCAAAGATGTAAGGATTCTTGATATTCTGGATCATTTCGTTGTAATAAAGACGCATTGTGCTCTGTTATTTCATTTGTAATGAGTGTGCTAGCGAGTCGATCCGGGACTAGCACTATACTCATAGACGAGATCCATATTATTGGGTCGAGTCGCTACAAAGTAATAACCTTATTAATTGTTTAACCTTGACTTGTGTGTTAGCAAATCATCTTGCATGCATATTTTATTGTACTGCCATTTTGTTTGTGTATTGATTTGATGCAATTGTTTGTTTAGATTGTGAAGAGTGCCAAGAGTGCTGTGAGTGCTGCAACAACCTGAACAACTGTCAAGGCAAGTGCATACACAAATTCATGAATGACCTATTAATATTTTTATATGGCATTGTAGACTATTTTCCAGTAGCATGCATGATAGGCTGTCTTTACTAAAGTTATATGCTATGCAAACCTGTTAGGATAGCCACATGACTAGTTGATTAGTGACCTATTTAATTTAGTGGAATTGCTTGCTGCAAAACTGAAGTGTTTTATTGTAGTTGAGTTAAGGAAAATTCTACTAAATTAATGAACTACCTAGGTGGTATTGGTTTGATTGATGGAGGCGAAGTTGAGTGGCTACTCAGGCCCATTTTCATGGTGTGAACCTGAGTATGTGCACTTGTGGATGGCCACCTAGGGTTTGAGATTAATGTCACACCGTGTTTGTTTGCCCGACCATGCAACCACTAGTCATATGGGCTCTGTCTTGATGGAGTACGTTGTGTGGACCTGGGTCAGTGAGATCTGATGATGTAGAGGGGTAGGACGGCAGTGATCTCGCTAGAGTACCATGGGAAAACACTTCTGAAAAGTCTCGTCTCGATCTTCTCCTTTTCTTTTCACTAAATGAGTGAATAGGAAGTTTGGGTTGATTGGGTCTAGTGGGGAAAGTGTCACAAACTCTCGAGAGTATTCAAAACTAAGATCTTAGCCGTGTCCCCGGTAATGGACAATCACGAGTGACCAAATAAGGATGTTGACAGAAGATCTCTTCATTCCAATTTCTAAATTAAAACTTGATGGGTGAACATGGGGGAATTCGAGACACTGGTGCGCCCAGGGATGTCTCTTAAGGTTTTTGGAAAGAAAGAAATGATTTTTTTTAAAGTATAGGATAAAATTTGCTTTGCGCAAGAGCCTTGAAATCCACCAGCCAAATATGCATGTAGAATAGTTTTTGCCATTTAATATCCACCATAGTATGACACTTGCCAGCCTGTCACAAGGTATTGACCCAAATTCTCTGGGCTGCAACGTTAATGTTGCAGGTTGTTCAAATGAGGAGTAAGGACGTTTGTTTACTTTCGAGCTTACAACCAACATGGTCGCCAGTGGCACATGGAGATGATGGAGCTCAGTGCTACTTTATTATGCTGCTTGAACTCTGAATAATATTTGTGGAACTTTATTTATTTTAAGCTAGCTTCGGCTATGCAAAGTTGTAATAAAGTACATTATTTTTGGATCATTCGTACGTGCGATGTAATAACATTTAACATTTATGCATGATATTACATCCTGTTGGTGAATGCTAGCCATACTCGATCCAGGGCCTAGCATATTCACAATGTATTCTTGCTTTTCAAAGTGAGGGTGCTACAGAATGGTATCAGAGCCAAATGTTGCCTGTAGGCTCGAAAACCCTAGGTTTGGATTAGAAATAAGATAGACCATAGGAACAAAATCTTATTTTCTTCTTATCCAAATCTTTCCAAATATCTTTCTTTTAACTCTCTCAACTATTGCTTTCTAAATTACCTTCTCTTGTTTTAGATGACCAACCTCATAGAATATATCAACAAAGGATCAATGATGATTATGGCTATGGATTGTGAAATGGAGTTTCAAAAGACACTTAAGAAGAACTTTCAGAAGGAAGACATAGTCGAGACCACCACTCTACATAGGTTATTAGTTATCGTCTCGCGTTAGAGTATTGACCTATCAAAATGTGGTATGGCAGTACTAGTGCGCTTGTGTTAGAACCTATATCGTGTTAGTTAAGTTTTCAAAACTATAAATTTCAAAATTTTATAAAATTCTGCTTTTTCCTATTGTTTGATTGGTTGGTTATGGTTGTTTGTTGATAATTGCTTGTATGGGTAGAAATATTTCTTTTAGATCTTCCTTTCTATGCTCATCTATGCTAAACCCCAACAGATGCCTCCTCGCCGTGACCCCAACAACAACAACAACAATGACCAGATGCAACAGATGATGGCCGCACAAACCCAGTTGATGAATATGATGGCCCAATTCCTGGCAAACCAGAACGCACCACCACCACCACCTCCACCACCACCACCACCACCCCCAGTGGACAGGCTCACCAGATTCCTGAGACTTAGACCCAATAAGTTCTCTACAGCCACTGAACCCATTGTAGCTGATGACTGGCTACGTTCTGTGCACAAGGATCTAGTCACTTGTGAGTGCAATGATGCTGAGATGGTGAGATTCACTGCTCACCTACTCGAAGGACCAGCAGCACAGTGGTGGGAGACCTACCAGATTACTCACCCATTAGCTGGACTCACATGGGACACTTTCAAGGAAGGATTCCGCAATGCTCACATTTCCTCAGGAATCATGAACCTGAAGAAAGATGAGTTCCGCAATCTGAGGCAAGGTAACAGGACTCTGAAGGAATACATGGATGATTTTTGTGCTCTGTCACGCTATGCTCCAGAGGACATTGATAGTGATGCTAAGAGGAAGGATAAATTCCTTAAGGGACTCAGCGGTGAACTGAAAATTCCTTTGTCTGTGGCGTATGCACCAAATTATCAAGCACTTCTGGATCAAGCCATCACACTGGATGACAACATCAGGAAAGAGGAGACCAGGAAGAGGAAGTATGGTGGCAGCAGCAGCAAGTACAATTCAGGACCCATACAGAAGAAGCCACACTTTCATGAGCACAGTGGAGGACATAACTTTCACAAGTATGGGAATGGCCATAACCATAATAATGGAAACAAAGGAGGGAATAGACATGGGAATGGAAACGGCCACAACCATGGCAAGGGGAACAATAATGGCAATGGACAACATCATCATGAACACAAGAGAGACATCAGTCAGGTGACTTGTTACAAGTGCAAGAACAAGGGACATTACTCAAATGAGTGCCCAGAAAAGAAGGCCGAGGAAGCCACCAAGCCCAATCCATTCCAGAAGGGACATGTGAATCATGTCAATGTGGAGGAAGTATACGAGGAACCTGATGCTGTGATTGGTACGCTTTTACTCAACTCCTTTACAACATTGGTTTTATTTGATACCGGAGCATCTCATTCATTCATATCAAGAGAATTTGTTAGAAATCATGATTTGCCGGTAGAAACCATAGGAAAACCCATGAAAGTCAGTTCTCCCGGTGGCGAGATGATAGTAAATGCCGGGTGTAGACGGTTAGTACTACAAATAGGGAAATACTGTTTCCCGGTGGATTTGATAGTCTTAGAATCCCAAGGACTAGATGTTATTCTGGGAATGGACTGGATGACACGTTTTGGGGGTGTGATCGATTGTGTAAATAGAACCATTTCGCTGACAACCCCGGACAGCAAGAGGATCAAATTCAAGTCCAAGTTCAAGCTGAAGCAGGTTAAGTTAAATTCTCTTAAGGGGGTTAGCCTTGAAGAGGTACCCATAGTGAGAGAATATCCTGATGTATTTCCAGAAGAATTGCCGGGGATGCCACCCGATAGAGATGTGGAGTTTCTCATTGAATTGATACCGGGGACAGGACCCATAGCCAAGAGGCCATACCCAATGGCGGTTGATGAATTGAAGGAACTCAAGAAACAGTTAGATGAGCATCTGCAGAAAGGATTCATTCGCCCGAGTTCATCACCCTGGGGAGCCCCAATATTGTTTGTCGAGAAGAAGGATAGTACTCAGAGATTAGTTACAGATTATCGTTCACTGAACGAAGTGACTATCAAGAATAAATACCCACTACCCAAGATCAATGATCTGTTTGATCAATTGGAAGGTGCATGTGTATTCTCTAAGATCGATCTTCGATCAGGGTATTTCCAAATGAAGGTTAGGGAGATGGACATACCCAAGACCGCATTTACCACTAGGTATGGTCTGTATGAGTACACAGTGATGCCTTTTGGTTTGACCAATGCACCAGCTTATTTCATGAATATGATGAATAAGGTATTCATGGATTTTCTGGATAAATTTGTTGTTGTCTTCATTGATGACATCTTAATTTATTCCAAGAGTCACAAGGAGCATGAGGAACACCTACACATAGTGTTGCAGAGGTTGAGAGAGCACAAGTTGTATGCCAAATTCAGCAAGTGTGAATTTTGGTTGGAGAAAGTTGGATTCTTAGGACACGTGGTGTCTAAGGAAGGGATCGCAGTAGACCCAAAAAAGGTGTCTGCAATGACCGAGTGGGAACCACCCAAGAACGTGGGAGAAATCCGTAGTTTTCTGGGATTGGCAGGATATTATAGGAGGTTTATTGAGAATTTCTCGAAGATTGCCAAACCAATGACGGAATTGTTGAAGAAGGATAAAAAGTTCGAGTGGAATGAAGCCTGCGAAACCAGTTTCCAAGATTTGAAGAAGCGATTAGTTTCAGCACCAGTCTTGTGTCTACCAGATATAGAAAAAGATTTCCAAGTATATTGCGACGCATCGCGTCATGGTTTAGGAAGTGTCTTGATGCAGGGAGGCAAAGTAGTTTCTTACACCTCTAGACAGCTCAAGAAGCATGAAGTCAACTATCCTACTCATGATTTAGAGTTGGCCTCAGTGGTTCATGCACTAAAGACTTGGAGACAGTATCTGATGGGAAAACGGTGTGAGGTATTCACCGATCACAAGAGTCTCAAATATATCTTCACCCAGAAGGAGCTGAACATGAGACAAAGGAGATGGTTAGAACTCATAAAAGATTAAGATTTGAGTTTGCAATATCACCCAGGAAAAGCCAACGTAGTGGCTGACGCATTAAGCCGTAAGGTTCACGTTAATGGATTAACGGCAGGAGAATCCCCGGAAGATTTGTGCAATGCATTTAAGGACCTTAGACTGGAAGTGGTACCCAATGGATTCGTAGCATCATTAGAGGTACAACCCATGCTGATGGATAGGATTCGAGAAGCACAGAAGGGAGATAAAGTGATGGAAGAAATCAAGACCAACCTGAGTGAAGGCAAGGCCAAAGGATTCGGGGAGGATGAACAAGGCATGATGTGGTTTGAGAATCATATTTGTGTGCCGCAAGATGAAGACCTTAGGAAATTAATCCTACAAGAGGCACATGACTCATCTTATTCAATACATCCGGGTAACACCAAGATGTATATGGATGTAAAGGAGAGATTTTGGTGGAATGGTCTGAAGAGGGATATAGCAGAATATATTGCCAAGTGTGACGTGTGTAGCCGCATAAAGGCAGAACATCAGAAACCCACTAGACTGCTACAACCATTACCAGTACCAGAATGGAAATGGTAGCAAATTCTAATGGATTTCATCACCGGACTACCCAGAACCAAGTCAGGTTATGATTCGATATGGGTGATTGTTGACCGTCTGACCAAAGTGGCTCACTTTATCCCTGTGAAAACCACTTACACGAGTGCAAAGCTCGCAGATATCTACATGAAGAGAATTGTGAGTTTACATGGTGTTCCTAAGAAGATCGTCTCTGATAGAGGTACCCAATTTACCTCACATTTCTGGAAGCAGTTACATGAGTCATTAGGAACAAGATTAGAATTCAGTACAGCTTTTCACCCACAGACTGATGGACAGACTGAGAGAGTCAACCAGATTTTGGAAGACATGCTTAGGGCATGTGCGTTGGATTATAAATCTAGTTGGGATGATAACTTGCCATATGCAGAATTCTCCTACAACAATAGCTACCAAGCTAGTATAGAGATGGCACCTTTTGAGGCATTGTACGGAAGAAAGTGCACTACACCATTACTGTGGAGTGGTGTAGGTGAGCGTAGTTTATTTGGTCCTGACATAATCCAAGAGGCTGAAGAGAAGGTCAGATTGATAAAGGACAGGTTAAAAATAGCACAGTCAAGACAGAAGAGTTATGTGGATTCCAAGCGTAGGGAAATCACCTATGAGGTAGGTGATAGAGCATACCTTAGAGTCTCACCCCTACGTGGTGTGAAGAGGTTTGGAATTAAAGGAAAGTTAGCACCTCGATTCATTGGACCCTATAAGGTTCTCTCTCGTAAAGGAGAAGTAGCTTATGAGCTGGAACTGCCAGAGGTACTATCAGCAGTTCACAACGTATTCCATGTTAGCCAGTTGAAGAAGTGTCACCCTGAGATGGCCGAGACAACGCTACGTGATACCGTGCCTTTGGAGGAGGTTCAACTGGAGAGCGATTTGACTTATGAAGAGAAACCAATCAAGATTCTGGAGACTGCAGAGAGGATTACTCGCACCAAGACAATCAAATTCTGCAAAGTCCAATGGAACCACCATACCGAAGAAGAAGCTACTTGGGAACGGGAAGATGACCTACGAGAAGAACACCCGCACCTATTTGCTAACCAATCCGAATCTCGGGGACGAGATTCATCTTAAGGGGGTTAGGTTTGTAACATCCCAAATTTTCAAAATTTAAATTCATGCATGGCATTCATCATCATCATCATCATCATCTGCATGCTGCATTTTGGTATTTATTTTAGTGGATAATTTCAAAATCTTTTCATTTGTTTATTAATTGGTATAAAAGGTGCTAAGCAACCTTAGCCAAGTTTTCAAATATTTTGATTTTATTTAATGGCAAGGCTAACGTCATAATATCCTAATTTTGTTGAGCTCTCTGAAAAGTATTTTTGTAAATTTTTATAAAAAGTTTTGCCATATTTTTAAAATCAGTTTATAAAGCAGAGAAAAGAAAAAGAGAAAAGTTTCTGTCAAAAAAAAAAGAGAAAACGGCCGCAGCCGCCCGAGCCAGCCCAGCAAGCCGGCCCAGGACCAGCCCAGCAGCACCCCGACCGGCCCCCTCTCTTCTTTCCTTCCTTCTCTCTTTTCTTTCTCTCTCTCTCGCTCGAAACCGTGCCCGACACGAACCCTAACCAAATCCTAACGATTTCGGCACGGATTCGTCGCCCCGCACCCGCCTATAAGAGCCCCTCGACGTCCGCGTTCTTTTGCCCCAAAAACCCTAGCTGCATCGCCGCCAGGCTGCCCGTGCGCAAGCTCGCCGCGCCGCCGTTTGCCGCCGGTAAGAGCTCAAGCTCCGGTCGATTACAGACGACCCCAGCCCCTCTCTTTCTCCCCTCTCGCTTTGTCTCGACCGTGCGCATCTTCTTGACACGCTCGGGTATTTTTCTGTTGCCAGATCATCGAGTCCGTGCTCACCTGAAGCCAGCTACCGCCTGTAGCAACTCCGGCGAGCAATCACCGGAGGAGGAGAAGGCACCGGAGCGCACCACCTCGCCACCGTGTCCGCCTCGTCGCCCTAAACATCCAGGTGAGATCCGCGCATCCGAGAACGCCACCAATCGCCGGGAACGTGAGATGCCGACGCGCACCGCCACTCGCAGGAACCCTAACTCTGGTCGACCCTAGATGCGTTTAATCGTAGCCGTTAGATCTAGATCGTACGGTTCATTTTAATTCCCTAAACCGAACCGGTATCAACCAATCAGAGCGCGCTGAGTCAGCGCATAGTCAGCGTCCGCGTCAGCGCCACGTCAGCCCCCTTTTTCTGTATTTTCGGCCGAATTATTTTAATTTGGCAGTTTTGCAGAAAAACCCCTAAACCTTAAAACCTTTATATCTTTTTAATGGCTCGGCCAAATTTAATGAACTTTATATTTTTGAAAACCTTATGATCTGTAGATTATTTTAGAATTATTAGTTTTCTGTTTTGCCAATTTAAAATTATTCAAATTTCAAATGAGAGAATTGAGTAATTTTGGCATATCTTTAAATCTATAAGTTATTTTAAATTGATTTCTTCTGCAAAAGTGTGTCTTTTAGTGTCCTCTGTCCAGTAGTATTTTTGGTTTGCACTTTTGCATCATGCATTGTTAATGTTTTGTAAAAACTCAAATAGTGGCATTTTGACCATAGTAATTGTTTTAAAATTATTTAAATCACTAAAATTATGAATCATGAGCATCATGCATATAGTAAATAACAGAAAGTAATAACCTTATTAATTGTTTAACCTTGACTTGTGTGTTAGCAAATCATCTTGCATGCATATTTTATTGTACTGCCATTTTGTTTGTGTATTGATTTGATGCAATTGTTTGTTTAGATTGTGAAGAGTGCCAAGAGTGCTGTGAGTGCTGCAACAACCTGAACAACTGTCAAGGCAAGTGCATACACAAATTCATGAATGGCCTATTAATATTTTTATATGGCATTGTAGACTATTTTCCAGTAGCATGCATGATAGGCTGTCTTTACTAAAGTTATATGCTATGCAAACCTGTTAGGATAGCCACATGACTAGTTGATTAGTGACCTATTTAATTTAGTGGAATTTCTTGCTGCAAAACTGAAGTGTTTTATTGTAGTTGAGTTAAGGAAAATTCTACTAAATTAATGAACTACCTAGGTGGTATTGGTTTGATTGATGGAGGCAAAGTTGAGTGGCTACTCAGGCCCATTTTCATGGTGTGAACCTAAGTATGTGCACTTGTGGATGGCCACCTAGGGTTTGAGATTAATGTCACACCGTGTTTGTTTGCCCGACCGTGCAACCACTAGTCATATGGGCTCTGTCTTGATGGAGTACGTTGTGTGGACCTGGGTCAGTGAGATCTGATGATGTAGAGGGGTAGGACGGCAGTGATCTCGCTAGAGTACCATGGGAAAACACTTCTGAAAAGTCTCGTCTCGATCTTCTCCTTTTCTTTTCACTAAATGAGTGAATAGGAAGTTTTGGTTGATTGGGTCTAGTGGGGAAAGTGTCACAGACTCTCGAGAGTATTCAAAACTAAGATCTTAGCCGTGTCCCCGGTAATGGACAATCACGAGTGACCAAATAAGGATGTTGACAGAAGATCTCTTCATTCCAATTTCTAAATTAAAACTTGATGGGTGAACATGGGGGAATTCGAGACACTGGTGCGCCCAGGGATGTCTCTTAAGGTTTTTGGAAAGAAAGAAATGATTTTTTTAAAGTATAGGATAAAATTTGCTTTGCGCAAGAGCCTTGAAATCCACCAGCCAAATATGCATGTAGAATAGTTTTTGCCATTTAATATCCACCATAGTATGACACTTGCCAGCCTGTCACAAGGTATTGACCCAAATTCTCTGGGCTGCAACGTTAATGTTGCAGGTTGTTCAAATGAGGAGTAAGGACGTTTGTTTACTTTCGAGCTTACAACCAACATGGTCGCCAGTGGCACATGGAGATGATGGAGCTCAGTGCTACTTTATTATGCTGCTTGAACTCTGAATAATATTTGTGGAACTTTATTTATTTTAAGCTAGCTTCGGCTATGCAAAGTTGTAATAAAGTACATTATTTTTTGGATTATTCGTACGTGCGATGTAATAACATTTAACATTTATGCATGATATTACATCCTGTTGGTGAATGCTAGCCATACTCGATCCAGGGCCTAGCATATTCACAATGTATTCTTGCTTTTCAAAGTGAGGGTGCTACACCCAGTGCCGCCTCCGGCTGCCCCCTTTCGCGTATATGACCCCATTGACCTAAAAATCGGGGGGGAGGGGGGACGCTTCAAAGAAATACACCGCCGCCGCCTCGGGAGCGGAAACCACAGAGAGAGAAAAATCTCTCCGGCAGGGAGAAATCTGCCGGGGAAATTCCTTCCCGGAGAGGGGAGATCGTCGCCATCATCATCACGGGCTTCATCGGGATCATCATCAACATCATCCTCACCGACAGCACCATCATATCCACAGCTCCACTCCGTTCTGCTGTTGCATCTAGGGTTATACTTGTTGTAGTTCATTGGGATCACTTTTTGGTGTTGATTGCCTTGTGTAGTTGATGCTTTTGAGTTTTATCGGTGAAATACTTTTATGACCAGATTGTTAATCAATCATTCATCACCACTGATTATGATCCATATGATGTCTTGTGAGTAGTTCGTTTAGTTCTTGAGGACATGGGGAAGTCTCGTTGCAAGTAGTGTAACTATGCTGAGTAATATTTAATGGTTTGATCTTTAAGTTGTGGTGCTATTCTTCTAGTGGTGTTTTGTGAACGTCGACTACATGACACTTCACCTTTATGAGCCTAGGGGAATGCATTGTGTATTTAGTTTGCTTGTGAGGTGGTTGCAGGAATGACAGAAACCCAAACCCCCGCCGGTAAACTAGTGCATGAGGGAGCGTAGGATCTCAGAGTTTAAGGTTGTGGTTAGTTAATTCTTAAATACTTCCTTGCATTTGCGGATGCTTGTAGGGAAGTGTAATCATAAGTGTGTTCTAGTCCAAGTAAGGGCGTTTCATTAGCATAGGTTCACCCACACAACACTTAGCAAAACATTAAACATTAAGCAGTAGAATGAAGCGAAAGTGACTTGACATAACTCCCATGTGTCCTCAGGAGCGTTTAGCCATCATAAGTAGAATCACCGGCTTGTCCTTTGTGCTAAAAAGGATTGGGCCACTTGCTGAAATAATTATTGCCCTCTTTTATTTACTCGTACTTTATTTATTTGTTACTATAAAAATCAAAAATCCTTCTGTTAGTGTTTGCAGTGAAACCTTGCACGAATCTACAAGCCAACACCTTCTGCTCCTCGTTGGGTTCGACACTCTTATTTATCGAAAGTACTACGATAGATCCCCTATACTTGTGGGTCATCAAGACTATTTTCTGGCGCCGTTGCCGGGGAGCAAAGCATTATTGGTAAGTAGAATTGGTAAGGAACACTTTTACTACAAGTGTTGTTTTTATTTTTACCTGTTGCTCTACTTCATTATGGAGCCTTCTGAGTTTGAATCAACATTTGGAGACACCCTGTCCGCTACTCTTGTGGCAACAAGAGGTCCTCCACCCATTGAAAACATTCCATTTAAAATACCTATGGGAATTGTTGATCGTGTTATGAGTAACCGTTATGCAGGAGATGGAACGGTTCATCCTAGTTATCACTTGCTATTTATGAAAGAAATATGTGGTTTGTTTAAGATTGAAGGTGTTTCTATAGAAGTAATCATGCGGAAATTATTCTCATTGTCATTGAAAGACAAAGCTATGGAGTGGTATAGGCTATTGGATGATTCTCATCTATTGGATTGGGAAAAAATAGTGCCTCTCTTTTATGCTAAATTTTATCCTCTGCATGAAATTCACCAAGACAGGAATTTTATTTATAACTTCTGGCCTCGCAAAGGAGAAAGTATTGCTCAAGCTTGGGGGAGATTGAAAGCTTTAATGCTTAAGTGCCCTATTCATGATATCCCTAGAAGCATTATAGTTACAAATTTTTATGCAAGACTTTCTCGTCATGACAAGGACTTGCTTGATGCTTCCTCAGCTGGATCTTTCACAATTAAGAAGATTGATTATAAATGGGATCTTCTTGAGAGAATTCAATGCAATACTGAAGATTGGGAAATAGATAAAGGTAATGAATCAGGTATAATTTGTGATTATGAATGCATTAAATCTTTTGGTGGAACTTTTGATTTCCATGAGTTTAGTGCTAAATATGGTCTTGATTCTCAAATCATTGTTGATCTCTTTAATGCTTTTGCCTCTTATATTGATATTCCTAAGCAAAAGTGGAATAAGTTCCATGAACCAATTAAAGAAATCGAAATCGCACCTATCACTGAAAATGCAATACAAGTTTACACTCCTGATCCTATTTTGCCTGTTCCTTATGTTGAGAAATTACCTTTCCCTGTTAGAGTAAAAGAGCATGCTGTGATTACCAAAGTTGTTAAGAAAAGTGGAAAGAAAGCTAAAGAGCATGATGAACAACTAAAAGTTCAACCTTCTGTAGCTTTAGTTAAGGATTTAACAGGGGAAAATGTAGAAGGAGGTCATATAGTCTTTTGTGAGGAAGATTCTAAAATTGTTAGACCTCTTAAAGGTAAAGTTAAAAAGGTTGGTGCACCTGTTATATCTGTGAAAATTGGTGATCATTGCTATTATGGTTTGTGTGATATTGGTGCTAGTTCCAGTGCAATACCCTTTTCTCTATATCAAGAAGTAATGCATGAAATTGGGACTTGCGAAATTGAAGATACTGATGTGGTTATTCAACTCGCTAATAGAGATACTATCTCTCCGATGGGAATTGTTAGAGATGTTGAAGTTTTATGTGGTAAGACTAAATACCCTGCTGATTTTCTAGTACTTGGTTCTGTTGCAGACAATTCTTGTCCAATTATATTTGGACGACCTTTCTTAAATACTTGCAGTGCTGTTATAGATTGCAAAAAGGAAAAGGTTTTTACTAAATTTGACGGTGAAAGTTATGAGTTTAATTTTTCCAAATTTGCTAAGCAACGTCATGAAAAAGAATTGCCTAATGAGGACTGTAAAATTGAAAAGCTTCCTGCTATTGCTGTTGCTCCTAATGATCCTTTGCTGCAATTCATGGAGGACCATGAAAGTGAGGTTTTCATGTAGGAACCATCAACCTGCAATTCTTAAACATAATTTGCCAGTGGAATCCTTAGGGATGCCGACCCCTCCTAAGGGAGATCCTGTTTTTGAACTTAAAACTCTTCCTGATGATCTTAAATATGCATTTATTGATGAGAAGAAAATTTATCCTGTTATTATTAGTGCAAAACTTTCAGGACAGGAAGAGGAGAGATTATTGGAAGTACTTCGGAAACATCGAGGCGCGATGTCTGGAAGGGATTTCTCCTGCTATATGTCAACATATAATTAATCTCGAGACGGATGCAAAACCTGTCGTTGATCATCAACAGAGTTTAATTCTGAAAATGAAGGAAGTGGTAAGAAATGAGGTGCTCAAACTCCTCGAAGCAGGTATAATTTACCCTATTGCTGATAGTAGGTGGGTTAGTCCTGTGCATTGTGTTCCTAAGAAAGGAGGTATTACTGTAGTTGCAAATGATAATGATGAGCTTATCCCTCAAAGAGTTGTAGTCGGTTATAGATTGCGCATTGATTTTCGAAAATTAAATAAGGCTACAAAGAAAGATCATTATCCCTTACCTTTTATTGATCAAATGTTAGAAAGGCTTTCTAAGAACACTCATTTTTGTTTTCTTGATGGTTATTCTTGTTTTTCTCAAATTGCGGTCAGACACCAAGACCAGGAGAAAACAACTTTTACCTGTCCTTATGGAACTTATGCTTATAGACGCATGCCTTTTGGTTTATGCAATGCACCTGCTACTTTTCAAAGATGCATGTCTGCTATTTTCCATGGCTTTTGTGAGAAAATTGTTGAAGTATTCATGGACGATTTCTCCGTCTATGGGACTTCCTTTGATAATTGCCTACACAATCTTGATAAAGTTTTGCAGAGATGTGAAGAAACAAAGCTTGTTCTTAATTGGAAGAAGTGCCATTTTATGGTTAATGAAGGTATAGTTCTTGGACACAAAATTTCGGAAAGAGGCATTGAAGTTGATAGAGCTAAAATTGAAGCTATAGAGAAGATGCCTTGTCCAAAAGATGTCAAAGGTATACGCAGTTTTCTTGGTCATGCTGGTTTTCATAGGAGGTTTATAAAATATTTTCCAAGACTTCTAAACCCTCTTAGTAATCTTTTGCAAAAATATGTTCCTTTTGTTTTTGACGATGATTGTAAAGAAGCTTTTGAAATTCTTAAGAAAGCTTTAACAACCACTCTAGTTGTTCAACCCCCAGATTGGAATTTGCCTTTTGAGATAATGTGTGATGCTAGTGATTTTGCTGTAGGTGTTGTCTTAGGACAGCGCATCGATAAGAAACTTAATGTTATTCATTACGCTAGCAAAACTCTTGATAATGCTCAAAAGAATTATGCTACTACAGAAAAGGAATTCTTGGCTGTTGTTTTTGCTTGTGATAAGTTTAGACCTTACATTGTTGACTCTAAAGTAACTATTCATACTGATCATGCTGCTATTAAATATCTCATGGAAAAGAAAGATGCTAAGCCACGGCTTATTAGATGGGTTCTTTTGTTGCAAGAATTCAATTTGCATATAGTTGAAAGGAAGGGTGCTGACAACCCAGTTGCTGATAATTTGTCTAGAATGGAAAACATTCTTGATGATCCTATTCCTGTTAATGATAATTTTCCAGATGAACAGTTGGCAGCCATAAAGGTAAACACCCGTGAAAATCCTTGGTATGCAGATTATGCTAACTTTATTGTTTCCAAATTTTTGCCTCCAAATTTTACTTATCAGCAAAGAAAGGAATTCTTCTATGACCTGAGGCATTATTTTTGGGATGACCCACATTTATATAAAGAAGGAGTTGACAGCATTATTCGGCGTTGTGTTCCGGAGTATGAGCAAGAAGAAATTTTGAGGAAATGCCACAGCAGTCCTTATGGTGGACATCATGCTGGAGACAGAACTGCACACAAAGTGCTACAATCAGGTCTTTATTGGCCTACTCTATTCAAGGATGCAACAACATTTATTTTATCTTGCAGTGAATGCCAAAGAGTTGGCAACATTAGTAGACGTAATGAAATGCCTATGAATTATTCTCTTGTTATTGAACCTTTTGATTGTTGGGGATTTGACTTTATGGGTCCCTTCCCTAGTTCACATGGTAATACTCATATACTTGTTGCTGTTGATTATGTCACTAAATGGGTAGAAGACATTCCTACTCCCAGTGCTGATCATAAAACCTCTTTGAAAATGCTTAAGGATGTCATTTTTCCTAGGTTTGGTGTACCTAGATATTTAATGACTGATGGAGGTTCTCACTTTATTCATGGTGCTTTTAGAAAAACTCTTGCTAAATATGATGTTAATCATAGAGTGTCCTCACCCTATCATCCTCAAACTAGTGGACAAGTGGAATTAACTAATAGGGAGATTAAGTTAATCTTGCAAAATACCGTTAATAAATCTAGAAAGAATTGGTCTAAGAAACTTAATGATGCTTTATGGGCTTATAGAACTGCTTTTAAAAATCCCATGGGCATGTCTCCTTATAAAATGGTTTATGGAAAAGCTTGTCATTTACCACTAGAATTAGAACATAAAGCTTATTGGGCAATTAAAGAGCTTAATGATGATTTTAAGCTTGCCGGTGAAAAAATACTGTTTGATATGACTTCTTTAGATGAGTGGAGAAATGAAGCTTATGAAAATGCCAAATTGTTTAAAGAAAAAGTTAAGAAGTGGCATGATAAAAAGATTTTGAAAAGAGAATTTAATGTAGGAGACAAAGTACTATTGTATAGGTCTCGTCTCAGATTTTTTGCAGGAAAGCTCTTATCAAAATGGGAAGGACCCTTTATTATCGAAGAAGTTTATCGCTCTGGTGCTATCAAAATTAATTCATTGAATGGAGATAAACCACAAGTGGTTAATGGCCAGAGGCTCAAGCATTACATCTTTGGTGACCCACTTGAAAAAGATGTCGATATAATACAAGTTGAGACTCCGGAAGAATTCATCAAAAACAAATACCGGAAGGATCCAGAGTTAGAATTGGAATAGGTATCAATTCCGGTAAGTAAAATTCCTCGTAAAATTCCGGAAAATTTATATTCGTTGTTTTAGGAAATATAATAAATTACAAGACGAAGAAGAGACGGAGTCGGAGTCCAGGGTGCTCAGGTGGCACCTGGCCACGGCCTAGGTCTGGGCCGTGCCTGGGGACCACCTGGAGCCCCAGGACACCGTCTCCGACTCCGCCTTGTCTTTTCGCCTTCCTTCTGTTCGGGAAATTTTTGCTATATATTTACCCGGATCTCTCGAGGTCCGTATCTCGTGTTTTCGACGCTTTTTGTTTTCGAGTTGTGTCTGCCAGATTTTCAAGCCCTAGATCGTGATGTCTTCTCACAAGGACGATGAGAAGGAAGCCAAGGAACTGAACGGAGGCCTAGGGGAGGTCAAGAATGAAGAGGAGGAGTCCTTGGAGTCTTTTGAAGATCAAGAAGAGGGGATAGAGGAAGACCCTCTCCCGTATCCTCGCGCCACCATCGCAAGCATTAAGGTGAAGGCGAACCTTTCAAAATCGGCGCAAGGATGAGGACGGGTGGTAAGGTTCCCCGTGGAGGCATAGCTGAAAGGAATTCTTCTTCATGCTTTGAAAACCCCTTTCACAACCTACTTCATGGCCATCAGCTCCATAATTCACCCAAGTCAAAATTGCGTACCTTTTGGGATATGGATCGTTTTGACAGTGTAGGAAAAGGAAGCTTTGGTCCGGAAGCCGAAGAAATGTGGGGGGATGGTTCCAAGGATTGGGACTCTCCTTTGGACCGCATTATGAGCCGCATTGAAGGTAATACCGAGATGATTCGTAATCTTGGTTACAAGCTGGATGAGCTTCAGGAAACAATCGAGATGCTTGTAGAGAGAACTCCATCACCACCGAAGGAGTAATCTGGACGTCATGGGTAATGGCACTCCCTTAGCTTGTTTCAAGCTTGGGGGAGTGCCTCGGTATCATCATTATCTTTTACCTTTTTATCTTTTAGTCACGTGTCATGTCCTGAGTAGAGAAGTTATCATATGAAATATTGTGTGCATTATGGTCGTCCTCCTATCATGTATTAGCTTTGTATCCGTTGGTGTGGTTGTCGTTATCGAATTGTTGGGAATATGCCCTAGAGGCAATAATAAAATGGTTTATTAAGCATATTCATGTTTATGATAATAGTTTATTATCCATGCTATAATTGTATTAAATGGAAACATAATACATGTGTGGAATATAAACACCAGGAGTCCCTAGTGAGCCTCTACAGGACTAGTTCGTTGATCAAGAGATAGTTAGAGTTTCCTAACTATGGACTTGTTATAGTCACTTGATAACGGAGTCACGTCATTGGGCGAATGACTTGATGGACATGACCCAAATAATAAAGAGTTACAATTAATCGTGTCACAAAAGTTTGTTGTCAACACTTTTAATATGCCAAGTATAGTTTCCTTAGACCATGAGATTATATCACTCCCGTTCACCGGAGGAATACTTTGTGGACATCAAACGTCACTTCGTAACTGGGTGATTATAAAGGTGGCTTTCAGGTATCTCCGACGGTGGGTTGTTGGGTGATATGAATCAAGAGTGGGATTTGTCCCTCCATGTGACGGAGAAGATATCTCCAGGCCTTCTCGGTAATATAGCATCAAAAGTCTGTAGACATGTGATTAGGATGTAATCACTGGGATCCTATATTATGGACGAGTAAAGAGAACTTGCCGGTAACAAGATTAAACTAGACATGGGGATGTCGGCGATTAAATCTCGGGCAAGTAAAATATCGTGAGACAAAGGGAATCGTATATGAGATTAATTGAATCTCCGGCATCGTGGTTCAATCGAGAAAAGAGTTTCGTTGAGTGTATAGGAATTAATATGGGCATCCCGGTCCCGCTATTAATTATTGATATGATCATGTCTATGCATTCCCGAACCCGTAGGGTCACACACTTAACGCTCCGATGAAATTAGGTTTTGCGATGAATTAAATGATGAAATGAACGAATGGTGATTCAGAGTCTCGGATGGGATCCCGGACGTCATGAGGAATTCCGGAGGAGTCCGGAGAATAAGATTCATATATGGAAAGTGGTTTCCGGAGGTATCGGAAAAGTTCCGGGAAATTTGTATAGGGTACCGGAAGGTTCTAGAATGTTCTAGAGGGGTCTAGAAGTGGGACCCACATATTGTGTGTGGCTGTCGGAGATTGTCCCCAGGAACTAGGGGTGTCTCCAAGGTATCGTGTAAGGGGCTGAACACGGAGTCAAACAATCCACAACGTGCTCCGGCGACGGTGCTCGTCAGGCTCGCTGCGGACGACACTGCAGAGATTGACACAAGGTCTTACCCAGGTTCAGGGCCCTCTTGTGGAGGTAAAACCCCTACGTCCTGCTTTTGTGTATTGCACTGCTTGGAGAGTTTACAGTACAAGGAGAGCTTGTCGAGCTCGAGGTGGCTAACAATGGCTACTTGCTAGTCTTTAGATCTAGGGTTTTTGGGTAGGCTCCTAGACTCCAAAAAACCGAACCCTTTGCTTGGGCGTGCTCCTCCTCCTTTTATAGGCGCCCTGGGCCTCTTCTGCCCAAACATTTGGGCGGGAAGGGCTACCACATGGCGACGAAGGAGGAGGCGCGGTGCACCGTAAAGGTGAGGTCTACCATAAAGGTAAAGCTCGTGGACGCGGTCCACGGCAGGGGAACGGCGTCACCAAAGCTGAAAAGGGGCACCGACCAGCTGGGCAGTGGGCTGGCGCTTGCCGAGGTGGGAGGTGACCCACGGTGACGTCGTCCTTGGAGCGTAGCTGCAGACTGTTCCCTTGTCACCAAAGAGGAAATACTCGTTGTCCGCTTTGCTTGGCTCCGCTTTGTTGACTGCTTTATACATGGAAACGGCAACTGCGGCGTTGTCGTCATCGCGCGTAGGCACGCGCGTCACTCTGCACACGGTGCAGAGCCCATGTGCGCTCTGCCGCGGGGGCAGAGATGGCTTCACGAGGAAAGCGCTTCGCGAGGCGAAAAGCCTCGCCAAGCCCTTCAGCTTGGTCCTTAGCAGAATTGCGGGCGGCGTCGGAGACGCCTTGTCGAGGAGCGATCCCTCGCCAAGGGAAAGAACCCTTGGCGAGGAGAAAAACCCTTTGCGAGGGGAGAAATCCTCGCGAAGCTCGCCAGGCTTGGAGAGCCTGGTCCTTAGCGAAAATCATCCAAAGAATCTTGTGGGCCCTGGCAGGCCGGCCCGTGGTACCCTGGTTTCCACTATGCCGACAGTAGCCCCGGGCCCGCGATGGGCACGCCGAGGCCCATGACGAAGGCGAAGCGTCGAGGGGCCAAAGATACCTGACAGGGCCGCGACACGTGTCACGCAGCGGTTGCACCCGCGGCCACGACCTCCTCGGCTCCAACGGGCGACGTGGTGGGGCCCGCCACGACTCGAGTGCTGGTCAATAAAGCCTGGGCGCGCAGGCGGTGCCCATTACTTCTCACATAACTTCTCCCCACGCCTCCAATCTCTCCAGAGCGCTCCAACTCCAGAGTACTCCTCTTCTTCTCCGGCGACCATGGCACCCAAGAAGGCAGCCACCGACTTGAAGGGCAAGGCCACGGCGCAGGCGAGCACGTCTGCAGCGATGGCGTGGGCGGGCACGTCCGCGGCGATGGCGCGCGCCGCTGCTCTCGAGGGAGCACTGCCGCGGACGCGTGTCACCGCGGCGACGATAGCGACGGTGCGCCATCTGGCGGCGGCGCGAACCAACGAGCACGGCGCCACCGAAATGAGGCCGGCCGGTAGCAGGCTCACCGACACCTTCTACCCCATCTTCCTTCATACTCTCTACGCCGGCCTGGTACCGCCATTCTCCGACTTCCTCCTGGCGATCTTGGAAGTGTACCAGATCCAATTGCTCCATCTTCATCCCAACTCCATCCTCATCCTTGCCATCTTTTCCCACCTCTGCGAGGCCTACCTCGGCATCCGTCCCTCGGTGGCGCTCTTCCGCAGCTTCTATTCTCTTCGGAACTCCGCCAAGGGCGAGCGGCTTGGATGCGTCTCCTTCCGCATCGCCGACGCTAGGAGCGATAACTACATCCCCATCGCCTGGTGCGGCGAGGACGCCGTCACCAAGGTGACGAAGAAAGTCGACAAGTTCCGCGAGAAGTGGCTCTTCGTCGAAGCCAAGGCCACACACCCTCTCCTGGAGGTGCCCGAGGGGCCGCCGAGGAAGTGGGCGCGCTGGGCGAGCGCGGACTTCAGGGGCTCGAGGCTTGACGCAGTGTACGGGTACATCTGTCACATCCGCGAGGCAGGGGTCACCGGCCAGATCACCAGGCGCCGCATCGCTCCCCTCCAACAGCACGCCAAGCCGGTGTGGCGGTACGATGGCAAGACGGACGCAATGCGGCTAAGTAGGGACGGCTTCGAGCCTAATGTACTTCTCCAGATCATGGGCGTTCTCTTCACGACGTCGGAGGTCCCGTCCGCCAAGAAGGAGGCGGCCAAGCCGCTCATTGTCTTTGCCGAGGAGAGCATCGAGGAGCAGCGCGCGCGCATGCCCACGTTCGACGAGTGGGGGATTGTGCCCGCGGGGCACAGTGGGCCTCGCCCTAACCCATGGGCGGCGGAGCCGGAGTACATGGATGAGGCTCCTAAGGCTGAGGAGGCCGAGTCCGCCGAGGAGGAGGCCTCGAGAAGCGAGGACCCCCTTGGCGAGGACGAGGCTTCGAGGGGCGCTGACCCCGTCGGCGAGGGCGCCGGCTCCTCGAGGAGTGCCCACGCCGAGGTGGACCTCCAGGTGCTCTCCTCCGGCGACGAGGAGGACGCCTTCCGCATCGTCCGCTCCCAGCGCGCCGAGGAGGAGGAGGAGACGAGCGGCGGCGGAAGAGGGCGCTGCGAGCCCCGCTCCAAGGCCGTCCACGACGGGAGGGCCGCAACCGCGGGAGGCATCCCTCGCGCGGAGACAGGAGCGGCCCAGGAGGAGGCCGGAGCAAGCCTCACCCAGCCTCCCAAGGCGAAGAAGAGGGTGTGGGTGATGGCCGGCGAGTAAGCCCTCGACTTCTCTTTCTCATTCAATATTTCACTTTGAGAATTCCCCCCTTTGAAGGATTTTCGACTTGTCTTCCTTTCAGGCAGCCCGCGGAGCCAAAGAGGCGGCGGCTCGGCGAGGCTGGAGAGACCACCAGCGTCGCCGTGGAGACGCCTGCGGCTGGCGAGCCGCAGCAGGCAGGTGTTCCTCCCGCGGTCGAGCACCGCACGGGGACGGTGGTGGCCGAGGAGAGCGTGGTGTCGCCAATTCGGGCGGCGACCCCTCCAGCGGCGGAGCACCGCGTGGAGGAGGAGACCGTAGAGGCGGCGCCGTCGCCAACCAGGGCGGCGACTCCTCCAGTCCAGCAGGAGACGGAGGAGGAAACCGTGGACGAGGACATCGTCGTGGAGCCGCCTCCAGAGGAGGAGGCCTCCTCGAGAAGGGCTGACGCGCCCGAGGCCGCAGCGGACGCGGCCGTTGCAGAGGGGGCCGGAGGCGCCCCTGTGGAGCAGGAGGCGGTGGCGACGCCGGAGCCCACTGGCGCTGAAGCTGAGCGCGAGAAGGCGCCCAGCCCCCAGAGGGCAACCGAGGCGAGCGCCGAAGAAGGCGCCCCCACAAGCCCCCGGGTCGCACCAGAGGCAGTCGTGGGTCCGAGGCAGGACCCGGGCGCCTCGACGAGGATCGAGGGAACCGCACCCAGCAGCAGCGTGGGGGTCTCCTTGGCGCTGCAAGCGCCGCATCGTCAAGCAGCTCATCGCCGGATCGTCCTCAACCGGGCGCGGCGAGCGCTCGACGGGCTGGAGGAGCAGCTCGCCAAGGAAGAAGACGCCCTGGCGGAGGAAAGGGCAAGGCTCGGCGAAGCCTGGATTCTTCTCCACGAGAGGGTGGAGATGTGCCGCCGGCAGGACGCGTCGGCAAAGGTGGCTCGCGAGGAAGCGATCCGCTTCGCCAAAGAGACCCGCGACAGGTCAAGCGGGAGGCGCAGGAGGTGATGGAGGAGCTCGACGCCGCCAGGGAATCGCTCGAGGTGGAAACCACCTCCAAGCATGACGAGCTGGGGGCCGCGAAGCAGAAGCTCGCCGCCGACTCCGAGGCCGCCAAGGCCAGCCTGAATGAGCTCCGCGAGCAGCTGGACGCCCGCGAGGGGCAGCTGGCGCCTCGCGAGGCCGAGCTGAAACGGCGCGAGGAAGAGCTCGCCCTCCAGGAGAAGGAGCTACAGCAGCGCGAGGAGCAGGTCCAGCTGCTGGTGAAGGACCAGGCCACCCGCGAGGGGCAGCTGGAGGAGCACGAGGGTCGGGTAGCCGTCGACAAGGCCAACCTGGCGGCAGAGCAGAAGAGGCTCCAAGAAGAGGCTGACCTCAAGGTCAAACTCGTCCGCGAAAGCCTCTCCAAGGAGTATGACGAGAAGGTCGCGAAGCACGAGGACCGCCTCAAGACCAAGCGCAAGGAGCTCGAGAAGCGCATCAAGGAGCTTGAGCAGGAGGAGAAACGGTTGACCTCTTGCCTCGAGGTCTCTCGGGAGGCCCAGGCGCGCGCTGAGGGGAACGCCTTCGCCCTGGAGAGAGACCTGAATGAGCTCCGGCAGCAGGTGGGGCCTGCCGCGGCTCTGGAGGAGCGAGCACGGGACCAGCGCCAGGTTGACCGGCTCATGACGCGCCAGCGCCAGAGCATCCTCCAGAGCTTGGTGAGCCGCGTGCGCGCGGTCGGGAGAGACCTGAGGATCGACGTCCCCTCCTTCTCCGCAGCGACCGACGATGAGACCTCGTACTCGCACTTCTTCGAGCAGTTCCTCGGAAAGCTTGAAGGGGTCGCGAAGAGCTTCGACAAGCGTGTCGTGGAGGAGAGTCGCGACCTCCTTGTCGTCGCCGTCACCAACGTCTTCAGCAACCTCGTGAGGCTCCAGCCCTCACTTGATCTTGAGGACGTGATGGCGCCGCCGCGCGCCATCAGCGACAAGGCGCGGGAGACCGCCACGCAGGCCGCCATCGCGTACGCCAAGAAATTCGACCAAGTGGTGATCGAAGGCGACGACGAGGAGGCTCTGGAAGAGGCGGAAACCGCCGTGGACCAGGCAGGCACCTCAGGAGGCGCGACGGCTTGAGCTCCTTGCCTGTAGCTGGACGTGCCGAGGGCATATTTATCTTAGCCATTTTGATTGTAAACTTTGTAAAACTTATCAAGTTATATTGGAGTGTGCTTGTGAATGTCCCTCGGGAAGCCTTTGTCCTTCCCCCTCATGTCTTTTTCGCTCTACGTCTTAGGACCCTCTCTTAGCGCTACACCACCGCCGCTTCGGTATGTGCGAGTCAGTGCTCCACAAGTCCGGGGGGTGCGTGAGGCCTCAAGAAGTAAGAGCTCCGCGAAGCGCGATGCTTGGGGCTCCCCTTTGACGTACAAGCAGCCCATGAGGCGTGGGAGAGAGAAAAGAGACTCGAGGGGCAAAAACCAGCAAGAGGAAATTCTACCAAGTTCTTGTACTTAGCTTGACGGGGCGTTTCCGCCTTGAAGAGGGTGTTGGTTCCCTGGCGAGATGTTTTCGCTTTGACGTTTGCCTGAGGCTTGGAGAGCCTGTTTTTCTGCATTTGGAGAGATAGGCATACCCACAAGCAATAGATAGCTAAAAAATCTTAAGGTGCTCGTAGGTTCCTTCATGTGTGTCTCGCGAGGAGAAAAAGGCACCAAGGTTTTGGTGATCCTTGGTGAGTTGACGTGCGCGGGAGCTGACCCATGAGTTCAGAGCTCCTTGGGAGTTGACATGCATGAGAGCTGACCCGCAAGTTCAGAGCTCGGATCCCTTGGGTTTTAGGTGCTGCCGGGATGCTCCCGTGGCATGGCACCCTGCTAGCCCCCGCTCGTGAGATACACAGGAGGGATCATACGAGCGAGAATAAATAGTAATAACAGCTTTGCCGAAGTCGCAAAACATGCTGGTGCGATGCGCAAAGGTTCAGAATGACCTGAAATAGGTGTTCATTACACTGGCGTGGCCAGGAGTTTTTCTTCTTTGATGATGAAGTGTTGCTCCTCCGGGAGCGCGCTCCCCTACTTAGGAGGCAGGTTGGCGCCGATGGTGACACAAGCCCCCGAGCCACTTGCCTCCAGAGACACTTGCTTTGTCGCGGCCTTCTCCTGAGAGAACAGCTGCTTCTTCGCGGGGGGCCTCGGGAGGGGTTCCTCGTCCTCGTCAGCGGGTGATGCCACCGCGGCAGCCTTGTAGGCCGCCTGCGCAGCGTACAGGGCGTCCAAGACCACGCCGCGGATGACAATGGTGCCACCCGAGCCAGGGAGCTTGACGAGGTTGTAGGCGTGGTGGGTCACCGCCATGAATTTGGCGAGGGCGGGGTAGCCGAGCATGGCGTTGTAGGGTAGGCCGATGTGCGCGACGTCGAAGTCGATCAGCTCGGTGCGGTAGTTGGCCTGGGTGCCGAAAGTGACGGCGAGCCTCACCTGCCCCAAAGGGGTGGTGAGACCCTCTGTCACTCCCGAGAAGGGCCTGGTAGGCATGAGCCGCTCGTAGGGCACCTGCAGCTTCTCGAATGTCTCGACGGAGATGACGTTGAGGCCAGCACCCCCATCAATGAGCGTCTTAGAGACGGCGATATTGTTGATGGTGGGGGTGCAGACCAACGGGATGGTGCCAACGGTTGAAGTGGACTTGGGGTGGTCGCCGGAGTCGAAAGTAATGGGGCACTGGGACCACTTGAGGGGCCTGGAGGCCTCGACTCCAGGAAGGGCTGCTGCGACCTCGCGAGCGAGTTGCTTGAAGTGGCGGTTGGAGCGAGGGGCCTGAGCCCCGCCAAGGATGCAAGCGGCTCCACGAGGTACCTGGTAGCCTTCGTCAGCCTCGGCAGGCAGGTTGTCGTTTGCGGGCTGGGCAGCGTTGGCCTGAGGGTTCTGCTGGTAGTTGTCGTTGTAGTTGTTGTTCCAGCGTCGCCCCCCGCGGCCGCCGCGGCCTCCGCGGCCTCCGTTTGCCTCGCGAGCCTCGCGGGCCTCGCGAAGCCTCTTAATGTCGAAGCAGTCCTCGGTGGCGTGAGAGTGCCTGTTGTGGTAGATGCAGAAGGGACGATCATCCTTCTTCTCAGGTCCTGCGGCTGGAGTGGCAGCTTGGCGAGACTGCTTGGCGTCAGGCTCCGCCGCGAGGACCGCAGTAGTCTTGCGCTTCTCAGAGGATTTCTTCTTCTTGGACCCCTCGGTGGGGTCCCCTGGCTCGTTCTTGACGAACAAGCGGCCCTCTTCAGCCTTGGCGCACTTGTCCGCCAAGTCGAAAAGCTTGACGACGGTGGTGATGTTGTCGTGGATGCCGAGCTTCTCGAGCATCCGCACGTCTGTGACCCCAGCCTGGAAGGCCGAAATGACCTGCGCGTCGGTGGCGTTGGGGATCTTGTTGCGCACTTGGCTGAAGCGCTGGATGTACTTGCGGAGGGTCTCGCCGGGCTTCTGACGCACGGCACGGAGGTCGTTGTAGGTGAGGCCGCGCTCGTACGTGCCCTTGAAGTTGGCGACGAAGCACCGGCAGAGCTCCTCCCAGGAGTTGATGGACTCGGCGGGGAGGTTGGTGAGCCATGAGGATGCAGAGTCCTTGAGGGCCATGGGGAACCAGTTCGCCATGACCTTGTCGTCGCCCCCGGCGGCCTGGATAGCCAGAGAGTAGAGCTGCAGGAACTCCAGGGGGTTGTTCTTGCCATCGTAGCGCGGAGGGAGGTCCGGCCTGAACTTGACCGGCCAGACGACGCGACGAAGGCTGCGAGTGAACGCGGCCGTCGTGCCGTAGGTGACCGTGCCGTTGGCAAGGGTGGCGCGGAGGTGGCGCCCGGCGGTGGCGACGTCCTGGACGGCGCGGTTGCGGCGTTCTTGCCCGCGCTCGATGCTCACGTGTGCGTCCTCAGGGGCTCGCTGCACGATCTGACAGTCATGCGGCGACGACGCGTGCAATGCAGCGCGGCCGTCGCGAGGAGGAGCCCCCGCTGGAGCAGGTTGCGGTGCAACCGGTGGAGCCGGAGTGGGTGCGGGATGGAGAGGAGGCGCGGGAGGTGCGCCGTGCGCCACGTCCCCCACGAGTGTAGACGGAACCAAGGAACGAGATGGCGCAGGTGCCGCGGCGCGAGCGGCGCCGATGAGCTCGGCAACGCGGTTGAGCCAGGCCTCCTGAGCCGCCGGCGTGGGGCGGTACTGCAGCAGCTCCTGTGTAGCGCCCCGACCCCAGAACTATACAGTGGAACGTTGTGTAACCGGTCATGCTACACAATTGAGGGTTACTGGGTTTACCAATCCCAGGCCAATACTCCTTGGCAGGTGTGCTCGGAATGGATCATCGGCACACAACACCTCAATCATGCCATAAGCTCAGACATCGCTTCCATGTATAGCAAAGAGACCGAGACTTGTGGAACGAACTGGCACCTCACAGACTCTACGACACAAAGATATCATAGTTCAACTCATATAATTGAGAAAGATAGCAAATGACACATCAGAGGTCACTGACCCATCATTACAACAAGCGGAAGCAAATTAAAGTTGTCTAAACAACAAGATCCAAATTATGGCCTAAGAGGCCTACAGATAAACATCCCGTGCCAGCCTGTTCCATGACGTCCCAAGCTGCCACCTGGGAACCCCAGACTACTCGTCGAAGTCAACGTAGAACCCACCTTCCAGTTCGGTGGCGTCCTCCTCTGAAACAAATAATAAGCAACAAAGCAAGGCTGAGTACGACGTACTCGCAAGAATTAGTAGGGCAATATAGGCCCGATGCTGACGGAGGCTTCAAAGCTATATAAGTGGTTGTTTTGCATAAAGCTAGTTTTGTTTCCTTCCGAAGACTAGGACTCATGGCATCGTCTAATCAGAAGGTTTTCATAAGGGGATAAGAGGGTAACACTTTTCTCTTCGGTTCACGGGGAACCTACTGTAATCAGCAACTCCAACTATCTCCACCAAGGCACTCCCTCGAATCACCCTCGAGGAAATGAACCTTTATCACACGTTGATTATGCAACCTCTAGCTGCCATATCAATTAAGGTTAAGGTTTTCTATGATCTTATCGTCTATTCCCAAGTTGTCCATAACCGCGGACACGGCTTTTCGAAAAGATTAAACCCTGCAGGGGTGTACTGTTTTTACCATTGGTACCGTCCGACCCCTTGCCTATGCAATTTAGCTCTCTTCCGGGGAAAGCCGGCAGGGCGGGCGCGGTTAAACCTTTACAAAGCATGAGACTATCCAAGGGCCATCGTGACGACAGGACAAGTTCAGCGCCTATTTCAACACCCTGCCCCATCGCCACTCCTATCACATCCATCATCATCATCACCATCATCACCGGCCACACACCCACAAATGGAAAGCGCAAACTAGAGGACCCTTGGATACGCCCGCACTAATTATTCGGTTAGTAAGGAGCCCATACTCCCACCTTTGGAAGCACGCTAGTCTTGGTTCAAGAGGTAAAGAACTCGCACCTAGGGGCCAGAACGAGACAAAACACCATCCCTGATGGCAACTCATCCCAGCCTTCTTAGCAATTAATTATCAACACAAGTCTCCACCACTGTCCGAACATTCCATTCACGTCACAACTATGGAAATAATCAACGGACAACTTAAGCATTCGACTAAGCATGGCTAAGCACATCTAAGCATAACATACAACAGATATGATTGATCTCCGGCCAACACTTCAACCTATGGTTCATAGGTGGGGAAACAGGTAATGGTTCAGGGAGCATGCAAGTGATAGGATATTATATATACTGACCAAAACTTGTCACCAGAATCGAATGCAATAATATGGTGGATAAAATACTTGGGTAATATAAGATATGCCAAGAAGGTTAGGTTAGCTCTTGCCTTGCTGGTAGTACTGGTCGCGCTGGTTGTCAAGGTATTGTGGTGGAACCTCGACTCCAGAATCTACCGAAACACAAACAACACAAGAAAGGAAATAAATAACAAGAAAACAAGGTGCAATGCACAATCATTATGATATGGTCATATTATGCATTGGAAAGGTATTGGGCATCTCCCACAAGTTAAATGGAACCCCTAGAATAAATATTGCGATTAACGGGTCAAAACTCCATCTTTAACTTAGTGAATTAGGTGAATATCCGAAATGTCCAGTACTGAAATATGAGGTAAATATGCATGGAAATGACATTATTTGATAGATATTAACCCACTGATCGTTTTGGTACCTTGTTTGCATTTTTCCGATTAACGGTGAATAAATAGTGATTTAAACGGTTAAGCAATTTAAATCATTTTAACCAATTCGAAAATGACATCAAAGTAAAAGTTATTTGCATGCTGTGATATTAACATAGGTAGATAGCATTTGCTTTGCTGGTCATTTTGGTATATCATTTGCAATTTTTGAAACAATATTTAACAAGTTATGACATTTCCAATATTTGATTTAACTCTGCCATTTTAGTAATTTTTGGTAAACAGCACTAAACTTAATTTCTCCAATTCTCTAAAATGGCATAAAGTGATAGTCCATTGTCCACTGATCATTTTGAGCTATTGAACACAATTTTTGGACAAGTAAAACTAAAGTTATGGAATTAACAAATTCAACCATATTTCTGCCATTTTAGTCTTCTGCAATTAAAGGCAATTTATTTTGATCAATTAAATTAACCAATGGTACCAACAGGTAGACATTTTGTTGCTGAGCATTTTGACATATTATTTGCAATTTTTGGACAAGTGGTTCAAAAGTTATGCAATTTCAAAGTTCAACATCATTTTCTGTTATTTGAATTTAATTCCAGAATTTGGCCGAAACCGTTTTGCACCCGGGTGGAGCTAGCCGCAGAGACAGACAAGCGGGGCCGGGCCACGTTGGCGTCCACGTCGGCCAGCGGCCCACCCGCAGGTTTGACCGGCGGGGCGGCCAGGACCGGCGCGCACGGGCACGGCGATCGGCGGCGCGGCCGTGGATCGATTCGTCGCTAGAGTGCACGAGGGGTCCAGGGGGGAGGCGCATTACGCTCAGGAGAGCGAGGGGAGCCTAGTGGCGGCGGCGCGTGACCTATTGGTCACCGGAGGGACGCCGGCGACGAGCTACGGCGGCGGCTCTACTTCGGCCTAATTGGAACCGGCGAAACAGAGGGGGAGGAACGAGGGGAGCGCGTCTCCGAGGACCGTGTGCTCACCCGGAGTGCGTGCGGGAGGTCGGAGGTGGCAGAGGAGGGCCGACGACGACGGAAACGAGCTCGGACGGCGGCGGACGGCGGCGGCGGAGACGGTTTAATCCGCGCGAACGGCGGCGTCCTAGCTCGCAGGGCTCGGGGAGGATGTAGAGGAGAGCACGGCGGAGACGATGGCGCGGCCCGATCTGCTCCTAGCAGCCTGAGTCGACGGCGATTTGCGGCGGCGCTCGGCTCAGCCCACGGTCATGGCGCCGTCGCTTCTAGGGTTTGCTGCAGGGGAAAAAAGGAGGGGGAGGCGAGGCAGGTGGTCGAGGGGGTGGATCTTAACCTCCACGGGGGCCAGGGGAGCGAGGGAGCCGCGACAGTGGCGACGAGGTCCGTCGGCAACGGCGACTGTCGAGGAGGCGGTCGCTACAGCGTGAGGACGACGGCAACTTTGCAGAAACCCCCCTGCCTGCCTTTTCCCCTTTTTTTGTTTTATTTCCTTTAAAAGAACAGCAGCCTTTTCTATTTAATTGAGGCACCAAAACAGTTTTAAAAATTCTGCAAAAATTCACAGAGCCCACATATATTATTTAGAACCTGTGGTAAAAGTTTCAGCCCATTTGGAAAACATTTCATGTGTCAATATTTCATAATTTGTTTTCTTGAATTTGTGGCTTCATTTAATTGTTTGCATTTTCAAATGCATTTAAATTTGGCAACCAGCATGTTTGAAGTTGTTGGAACTTCCTGGACAAATATGTGTATTTGTTTTGCAACTTGGTTCACCATCTACCTCTCCCATTTGGTTTCTCAACTATTGCCCCTTTATTATTTCATGAGAAGCAAAATTGAATAGATATGCCATGATGCAAAAAGTGAAAATTTTACTCATATTTTCTGGGTCCAAAAGTGGGGCTGTTACATCCTGCGCCATGAGGAGCGCAGTCGCCGGACTGGGCGCAGGGCGGCCCAGCGAGGAGGCAGCACGGTCCCGCGACGGGGGCAGGGAGGAGGCCTCCTCTTCGCCGAGGTCGTCCTCAGCATGGTCGATGTCGTCGTCGTCGGGGTGCTCGACACGGGGCTCGGGGTCGACACGGCGCTCCGGAGCTGAGCCCCCATGCGGGCGGCCATGCGGGCGGCCTGTAGGAGCAGTGGCGGCGCTAGCCGTCCGGCGAGCGAGACGTTCGGCACGAGAACCGGCCATGGCTGTGTCGAGGATGAAGACGCGCCTCAGCCCCCTACCTGGCACGCCAAATGTCGGAGATTGTCCCCAGGAACTAGGGGTGTCTCCAAGGTATCGTGTAAGGGGCTGAACACGGAGTCAAACAATCCACAACGTGCTCCGGCGACGGTGCTCGTCAGGCTCGCTGCGGACGACACTGCAGAGATTGACACAAGGTCTTACCCAGGTTCAGGGCCCTCTTGTGGAGGTAAAACCCCTACGTCCTGCTTTTGTGTATTGCACTGCTTGGAGAGTTTACAGTACAAGGAGAGCTTGTCGAGCTCGAGGTGGCTAACAATGGCTACTTGCTAGTCTTTAGATCTAGGGTTTTTGGGTAGGCTCCTAGACTCCAAAAAACCGAACCCTTTGCTTGGGCGTGCTCCTCCTCCTTTTATAGGCGCCCTGGGCCTCTTCTGCCCAAACATTTGGTCGGGAAGGGCTACCACATGGCGACGAAGGAGGAGGCGCGGTGCACCGTAAAGGTGAGGTCTACCATAAAGGTAAAGCTCGTGGACGCGGTCCACGGCAGGGGAACGGCGTCACCAAAGCTGAAAAGGGGCACCGACCAGCTGGGCAGTGGGCTGGCGCTTGCCGAGGTGGGAGGTGACCCACGGTGACGTCGCCCTTGGAGCATAGCTGCAGACTGTTCCCTTGTCACCAAAGGGGCAATACTCGTTGTCCGCTTTGCTTGGCTCCGCTTTGTTGACTGCTTTATACATGGAAACGGCAACTGCGGCGTTGTCGTCATCGCGCGTAGGCACGCGCGTCACTCTGCACACGGCGCAGAGCCCATGTGTGCTCTGCCGCGGGGGCAGAGATGGCTTCACGAAGAAAGCGCTTCGCGAGGCGAAAAGCCTCGCCAAGCCCTTCAGCTTGGTCCTTAGCAGAATTGCGGACGGCGTCGGAGACGCCTTGTCGAGGAGCGATCCCTCGCCAAGGGAAAGAACCCTTGGCGAGGAGAAAAACCCTTCGCGAGGGGAGAAATCCTCGCGAAGCTCGCCAGGCTTGGAGAGCCTAGTCCTTAGCGAAAATCATCCAAAGAATCTTGTGGGCCCTGGCAGGCCGGCCCGTGGTACCCTGGATTCCACTGTGCCGACAGTGGCCCACATGGACAAAAGGGGTGCAGCCACCACATGGTGTGCCGCACCACCTAAGGCCCACATGGGCCAATCCGAGTGGCCCTAGGAGGGGAGCCGGCCGAACCCTAGGAGGAGTCCTAGGGAGACTCGGCTTGGGGGCTAAGCCACCCTTTGGCCGGCCGGCCCTAGGGCTCCCCCTCCACCTATATAAAGGGGTGAGGGGAGGGGGTGTGGCACAACATAGAAGGCCCCCCAAGCTTGCCGCACCCCCTTGCCCTAAACCCTAGCCGCCGCCCTCCACCTCCAAGCCGCCGCCGCCACACCCCCTTGCCCTAGGGGCTGCGCCACCATCTCCTCCACCTCGAGCTGCCGCACCACCCTAGCCCTAGGGTGCTGCGCCACCTCCTCCTCTCCCTCTCCTCTTGCTTGGCTTGGCGAAGCCCTGCTCGTGGAGATCGTCATCATCACCACCACACCGTCGTGTTGCTGAGATCATCAAGGCCACGTCTACCTCGCTTGCGGGATCAAGGATTAGACGTCTTCATCGAGCTGTACGTGTGGACACCGCGGAGGTGCTGCCCGTTGCAGCACTTCGTTGGATTGGATCTCGAGGATAATACATCTCCTCGCGACTAGACGAGTCTAGTTGCGGGGATCGACTAGCCAACCCCTGCACCGACAAAACGCGTTTGTTCGATCTTCAAGGGTAAGAGATTGGATCTCACCTTCGCTATCTTCATCTAGTAGATCTAGATCCTTGGGGTTTATTCCATTTGTTGCGTAGGAATTTTTTTTGTTTTCTATGCTGCGACCCCTTTCAGGAATATTAATGAGAAGTCTTGTTTTTACTTTCCCGCACCGTTTTATTCTAGCTTGCAAGTAATCTCTAGATCTCTTTGGAAGAGTGTTGGCCTCACTTTGGGTGCAGCTTTGAAAATCTTATTGGGTGTTGGCAAACATAGCATTGGTCAGTAGCAACAATTCTTGGATGCTTAAGTAGAGAAGAAAGTTTCACTTGCAAATATATTATCTTCGATATCTTACAGATTTGTCAGTTTCCAAGCCTTATATTCTTGAATAAGAACTTTATGCTGACAAGGAAGATGGCTCTCTAAGGTATGATCAATATTATCGCTGGTAATATATATTGTTTGTATCTCTCAACACTTATGTTTGCTATAAGCCTTGCTAGCCTATAACCTTGCATTGAGAGGGAATACTTCTCGTGCATCCAAACCCTTGAGCCAAACACTTTTGCCATTTGTGTCCACCAAACCTACCTACATGTGGTATTTCCTTGCCACTCCAAGTAAAATTTTCATGTGCTATCTTTAAAACTTTCAAAATTCTCCTTTGTGTGCCTCTGTTTTTAAGATCATGAGGAAGCAGTAGGAAGCTAGATATAACCTGTGACAAGCAAGGTCATTTCCCCCCTTTCACCTGGTGTTGATGGTTTACGTCCTCACTTGAATTTGCCGAGAGTTGGCTTAAGCAAAATATAAATATAACCCACCATTCTCCTCCGCACAATGCAAACCTGAGAAATCAGTCAAACATTGGTTAGTGGTGAAACAAAGGAGAAAGAGGAGTGACCTCATTCCTCTAAAACCAGCCGCTCTCAAAAGTCTAAAAGCCTTGCTTGAAATGGGGGACTAGCTAGTTTCTTTATTGTGAAGTCGTTGACGAAAGAATGCATATCTCAAAACTGTTTTACTTCTGTTTCGAAAAAAATTAAAAAGCTCTAGCACATGACTAATCCCTGCTTCCCTCTGCGAAGGGCCATTCTTTTACTTTTATGTTGAGTCAGTTAACCTATTCCTTCTGTCATTTACTAGCAAACATATGGTGTTGAGTTGAGATACAATCAATTATACTGCAACAATATGTTTGATCATGTTTTATTGCAGTTGACATTACCATTGTGGTAAACAAGTCGAAAGTTGAGCTTTGCTGAACAATTATCTTTCTCGTACGGTATTTATACTTTTATTGCAAGAATATAACTCTTGGAAGTTTCCAATGATGCATGGAGTCTTCGATGATTGAACTCGTGATATCTGCTAAATGATGGCTCTTATATATAGATTCTCCTTGAAAGATAAGTTTGATATGTTAGATGTTCTCTGACCAAGAACACAGTTTGCCATTGCTCAATTATGTTTTTCTCTGTGCACCTCTATTTGTGATTGAATCATCACTTGTTCTTTAAATTTGATATGAGAAAAAGTTGTTGTTTAGAATGAGTGTGTGCTTATTTAGTAAATACTGATGCTTTTTGTCCGTATTCGTTATTATCGACACTTCACTCCATAAACTTGTGGTCATGTTTACCGAGCTCAGTATTCGCTTGGGGACAAGCGAGATCTAAGCTTGGGGGAGTTGATACGTCCATTTTGCATCACTATTTTATATTATAATTTGCTGTTATTTATGGATATATTTCATATTAGAATGCAATAATTATTATTTTTATCTTATTTTGCATGTTTGATGATCGTTGGTGATTTGACTGCCGGAGCCCGAAATCAGCTGGAAAAAGCGCCGTCAAGATACTGAACTTCTGCAACTCCAGAAATTCCGCAAAAATTCAGAGATTAATATTTCGCCAGAAGATGAGGGGAGCTAGAAGGGCGACCGGAAGGGGGCCACAGGGTGCCCAAAAACCACCCAGGCGCGACCCCACCCTTGGTCGCGCGCCTGGGGCCCACCTGGTGGCCCTGTGCCGCCTCCGGCTGCCCCCTTTCGCGTATATGACCCCTTTGACCTAAAAATCGAGGGTGGGGGGACGCTTCGAAGAAATATTCCACCACCGCCTCGGGGGCGGAAACCACAAAGAGAGAAAAAGCTCTCTGGCAGGAAGAAATCTGCCGGGTAAATTCCTTCCCGGAGAGGGGAGATCATCGTCATCGTCATCGTCATCATCACGGGCTTCATTGGGATCATCATCAACATCATCCTCACCGACAGCACCCGAAGGGTTCATTACATAGAAAAGAAAAAAAAAATCTACGTAACAAGCGGAAGAAAACCCAACGATCTAGATCTATTAGATGCAAGTAGCGAAGTGGAGATCCAATCTCTTACCCTTGATGTCTACTACACACTTCTATTCTTGTAGACTTGTTGGGCCTCCAAGCGCAGAGGTTTGTAGGACAGCGGCAAATTTCCCTTAAGTGAGTAACCCAAGGTTTATCGAATCCACGGGAGGTAGAGGTCAAAGATATCCCTCTCAGGCAACCCTGCAATTAAGATACAAGAAGTCTCTTGTGTCCCCAACACACCTAATACAATTGTCAGTTGTATAGGTGCACTAGTTCGGTGAAGAGATGGTAAAATGCAAGTGATATGGATGGTAAAAGGTGATTTTGTAATTCTGTAATAAAAATGGAAGCAAGCAAACAAGTGACAAAAGTGACTAAAACGGTGTATCAATGCTTGGAAACAAGGCCTAGGCTTCATACTTTCACTAGTGAATACTCTCAACATCATTAACATAATTAAACATATGATAGTTCCCACAAAAATACATGCGTAGTAGACGTTACTCAGAGATCATTCTTTTGTGGATCAAATAGGATGAGAATTGCGTAGGGCTACGAAAAGCACACCTTAAAGTTCATATTCCACATCTATGTACACTTCATGCTGTCACTATCCGCATCCAAAGATAGTACTAACAAACACCACAACCTATTTCTTGAATAGTCTCTTTCTTCAATAACACAAGCATCAAGAAACCTCATGATCTATTCAATCCAACAAATAAAGAACAAACTCATGATGAAGATCCTTCCAATCTATTATCCATAGAGTCACACATGGCACCCATCCTGTCACCGAGATACCGTGATCACAACGGTGACTCCGGAAATTGTACTAAATAACATCACTTGAGAAAAATCATATCCATTACACATAGGAAAACATCATGTATTCAACTATACTAACAAAGATCGTGATCACAACGAATATCACATCATGGGAGAGAGAGATAACCACATAGCTACTTGTATAAGCCTCAGCCCTGGTGAGGGACTACTGCCTCCTCATCGCGGGAAGCAGCGGTGTCGATCCCCCCTCCGGCAGGGTGCCGGAACAGCTTCAGATTGGACCCTGAACTAGGGTTTTCAGTGACGGCGCGTCGGGGTCGAGTTTCTAGAAAATAATAGCCGCCCCTCGGTTTTAGGTCAAAAGGGATTTTATAGGCGTCGGAGGGGGCCGAGGCGGTGCCCAGAGGGCAGGGGCGGGCCCCACCCGCGGGTCAAGGTGGGGCCGCGGCTGCCACCCGCCCCTGGCCCCTGGGTGGCCCCCCAGGTCGCCCTTTGGTCCACGTGTGTCTTCCATCGCATAAAAAATCTCCATAAATTTTGAGGGCAATCCGACGATATTTCCTGTTGTGACTTTTCTGAAATACAAAAACAGCAAAAACAGGGAACTGGCACTTGGCATCTTGTCAATAGGTTAGTCTGACAAAATGCATAAAAATGATATATTTTATGGTAAAACATGTGACAATATCACAAAACTAGCGTAGATCACTAAAAAATTATAGATACGTTTGAGACGTATCAGCATCCCCAATCTTAACTCATACTTGTCCTCGAGTAGGTAAGTGATAACAAAATAATTTTTGATAAGACATGCAACCAACACAAACATGATCAATATAGTAATGTAAAGCATAGGATGTGAATGAAGTGATACAAAACAATTGTCTATAGTTGATAGCAAGAAAGCAATGAATAAACAAGTTGAATCATTCAAGCAAAACCTTTCATAATTAGTACGTTAAAGACATGAAAGCAATGTGATCCACATATTTGATTAATTCTCAAAGGTAACAATTCCATGACAAAAGTGTTTGAGAATCAAAACAAAGAAGATGTAAGTTTTAGCAAAAAGCTTCAAATTCCAACGGTAAAGTCAATATAAAGATTCATGTTTAATCTGACAATGCAATATGTGTTGGGAATATGCCCTAGAGGCAATAATAAAATGGTTTATTAAGCATATTCACGTTTATGATAATAGTTTATTATCCATGCTATAATTGTATCAAATGGAAACATAATACATGTGTGGAATATAAACACTAGAGTCCCTAGTGAGCCTCTACAGGACTAGTTCGTTGATCAAGAGATAGTTAGAGTTTCCTAACTATGGACTTGTTATAGTCACTTGATAACGGAGTCATATCATTAGGAGTAATGGTGTGATGGACATGACCCAAACAATAAAGAGTTGCAATTAATCGTGTCACAAAAGTTTTGTTGTCAACACTTTTAAATATGCCAAATATAGTTTCCTCAGACCATGAGATTATATCACTCCCGTTCACCGGAGGAATACTTTGTGGACATCAAACGTCACTTCGTAACTGGGTGATTATAAAGGTGGCTTTCAGGTATCTCCGATGGTGGGTTGTTGGGTGATATGAATCGAGAGTGGGATTTGTCCCTCCATGTGACGGAGAAGATATCTCCAGGCCTTCTCGGTAATATAGCATCAAAAGTCTGCAGACATGTGATTAGGTGGTAATCACGAGGATCCTATATTTTGGACGAGTAAAGAGAACTTGCCGGTAACGAGATTAAACTAGACATGGGGATGTCAACGATTATATCTCGGGCAAGTAAAATATCGTGAGACAAAGGGAATCCTATATGAGATTAATTGAATCTCCGGCATCGTGGTTCAATCGAGAAAGGTTTTCGTTGAGTGTATAGGATTTAATATGGGCATCCCGGTCCCGCTATTAATTATTGATATGATCATGTCTATGCATTCTCGAACCCGTAGGGTCACACACTTAACGTTTCGATGAAATTAGGTTTTGCGATGAATTAAATGATGAAATGAACGAATGGTGATTCGGAGTCTCGGATGGGATCCCGGACGTCAGGAGAGGTTCCGGAGGAGTCCGGAGAATAAGATTCATATATGGAAAGTGGTTTTCGGAGGTTTCGGAAAAGTTCCGGAAATATTTGCAGGGTACCGGAAAGGTTCCGGAAGGTTCTAGAAGTGTCTAGATGACCACATGGACCCACATGAAG
>QRDG01000424.1:279055-360571 GCA_012064385.1 Puccinellia tenuiflora | reverse complement strand
CCCACTAGGCACAAGGATGACAACGTGTTCTACAAGATCATCGGGAAGGTGTTCTGCAAGACCATCATGGAGATGTTCCGAGGGGTGCGGCATGAGGAAGCCGAGAAAGGAGCCGGAGTCGGGGCACATCGAGCCGCTTTGTATTTAACTGATGAATACTAAATCGATTCAATCACCCATATATCCATCGATGTATTTAAACGGATAAATCAGTGGACACTTCCTGACTATTTTATCCTATAATTTTTTATTTGTCTGTCTCTGCATAAATTTTGATATTCTGAATTCCATTAGTTTGTTTCTACTTTAAAATTAAATGATGTTGATCGTTTCTACAACTTTCTAAATATTTTTGCTCAACCTGCACCAACACATCAGTATTAGCAGCACTCAGTTCATTGATAGGGGAAACGAATGTTAAAACTATAGGACGCGACTACGTTTAGAACGGTCTATGATTAACGCTAATCATAGAACGTCCAGCGATCAATCAGAAACCCACGGAAAAGCAGCGGGAAGCAGTCCCGCGAGCACGTTACCCACGCGAGCGCTCTCCCGTGAAAAAATTCTGCATGCAACTAACAGACAAAAAAGCTTACGTCATAAGAATTAAATGCGAAAATCCGAAAATTTAAAAAGTTTTGTAGCTCAACTCGTATATCCGATTTCAGATCCGTTTTCACCGTTGGACTAGTCGCGACGAGATCTTCGAAACTAGATCCCATGTTGATATGTTTCGATAATTTTTTTTTGACCTAAAAGTTACCCACTTCATAACACGTGAGTTACCCAACCTGTTGTATGTAAGTTACCCACCCTATGAACGATCAGTTTTGGCTTCCCACTTTTGGGTGTTATTTTTGGTTTTTTTGACTTTTGAAGTTACCATCCGGTTTCATATGTATATATGGGATGGGTAACTCCATCAGTACTGGGTGGGTAATTGCATCAGTCCATGGTGGGTAACTCCTCAGTTCTGGGTGGATAACTCCATCAGTACTAGGATAACTCCATCAGTACTAGGTGGGTAATTGCATTAGTACATGGTGGGTAACTCTATTAATACAAGGTGGATAACTTCATCAGTATAGCGTGGATAACTATTATCGAGACAGTAGGGAAACTATATGATCTCGTGGTGGATAGCTATCTCATGAATATATGGGTAACTCATCCGTTCTGAATGGGTAACTCCATCAGTACTAGGTGGTTAACTGCATCAGTATGGGTGGGTAGCTCAATCAGTTCTGGATGGATAACTCCATCAGTACTGGGTGGTTAACTGCATTATCTACCAGTACTGGGTGGGTAACTGCATCACAGGGTGGGTAACTCCAGCATTATTGGGTGGGTAACTCCATTATTACAAAGTGGGTAACTTCATTAGTATAGTGTGGCTACATATTATCGAGAGAGTAGGGGAACTATATGATATTGTGGTGGATAACTATCTAGTGAACAAATGGGTAACTCCATCATTTTTGGATGGGTAACTCCAATAGTACTCGGTGGGTAAGTTCATCATTACGGGGTGGGTAACTCAATCAATACATGATGGGTAACTACACAGTAGCACGCCAGCCGAAAATCGTAACAGAAGTTTAGAAACTGCAGGTATTTCCAATTGTTGCTCTCACGCTTAACTGAATCTGTAACGAGCGGCGCAGAAACATGCTAGACTTTTTTTGATCCAAAAGTTACCCACCTGTAACATGTGAGTTATCCAGAATGTAGCATGTAAATACCCAATTGCTCAAGACGTAGCTATCTACATGTACACGATACGAAACCATTATGATACTCATGTAGCTAGTTATCGACTTCTGAGCACATGACCATCATCAAAATTTATATAGTTATAATGGTTGATCATATACAAAACTAGGTGTTCACACAGAACAAGTAAAAGTAAGATTCAACTTCAAACGGAACTAATTTTTTAATAGGTGGGTAACTCGTGTATTACAGCTGGGTAACTTAAGTGTTAATGACGGGTAACTTTTTGGTCCGAAAAAAAGTTGTCCGAAACATATCAATATGGGATCTACTTTTGAAGATCTCGTCGCGACTAGTCTAACGGTGAAAACGGATGTTAAATCGGATGAACGGTTTGAGCTGTAAAACTTTTTTAATTTTCAAATTTCGTAATAAATATGAATGACGTAATGTTTGCATGCACCAGACCATCCTCCAATGATTCCGCTGGTACGTATGCAGCAGTCTCGCCCGACTTGAATCATGATCGTTGATTCAATTTGTTTACAAACGGTTGGTAGCATGTTCTGGACATAAGCGTAACTACCGACCGTTCTAGGACTAGAAATTTATATATGATCAATTACTACCTGACGGGATGTCAAATTCAGTTGTCATTTTTAAGTTTCACGTGACCATAAACCACTCATGATTATTGTTTTCACTAGAACATTTGCAGTACAGTAGTATTACGTCAGGCTTGATGGTTCGATTTTTATACTGTGTCGTGCCCGTTGGTATGGTGTAGTTAGCGAAATTTTTTGTTTTTGTTTTCAAGTATAATCACTCCCCAAACCCACCTTGTGTAAGAGCCTCAGTGCACTGGGGCTGTCTTTTTTTTTTTCAAGCAAAGTATGTAAACAGGCAGGGGCAATTTAAAAATAAATTTAAACCGTAGAAACGCACGATCATATTTGTTACACACTCACCCTAGACAGTCGTGGAGGACTCTGGATCACTTGATCACCCGATAGTGCGCCACATGCGTGAGCTCGCCCAAGGAGGCGTCCTAATCTCCTCTGCCGGTTGTGTGTTAGGCGGCAATGCCTTCGAGCGATGGCAACTTGAGTCCAGCAACACGCGACTAGCGTTTAGTCCGTAGCGAAGGCACGGGTATTGTGCTAGTAACTCCGACAAATCAACTCCCTTCGTTTTTTAATATAAGATGTTTTAGATTTTCTTCTGACCAGGTGAAAACCGTACAAAAGACATGTCTACCCCCATATATTGGCTTCAATTACATGTACTGCCTCCCGCAGTGGAACATCCAGCGAACCGATCATTTTAACGAACCGATCATCTATTCTATATATTAAAGCAGGAACGTTTGCCGGCCTGAGAGCGCTCGCCTACTGTTGCGAGGAACAGTAGCTACTGTGCATCTACAGTAGCTACATTAACAACGATCCCGGCCGTCGAACGGTGATCCGACGGCGCGCAGAACGTGTCCGTGACGCTTTTGCAGATAAACCCGCAGGACGCATAAACGCGAGTCGAGAGACCAAACTGCGAAATATGACGAAGACAAGGGCTTTTTCGTAAAACCGCCCGCAGAAACCTCCTCCTCCCTTTCTCTCCCCCGCGACGCTGGGATCGCCGCGGCCGCGGCGCGCCACCGTTTCGCACCTCCCCGCTCGAATCGACGAACACGACGAGGTGCGACGTCGCGTCCTCTACCTTCTGACCGGGAGCCGCGTGTCGGGATGACCGGCATCGCCACTGCCGTCATCTTCTTCCTCGCCTCTGACCGACGGTTGCCGCCGTCGATCCCGACGTCTCCGGCGACATTTGGTCCCAAATTCGCCACAGTTCGGTTCCTCGCGACGCACCGCGTCGAACTTGCTAAGCCACGCCTCCTCTCTCGCTCTCAAACGACCCCAGGTGACGCCATCGCGGACCCCACCTATCATACTCCACCTATCAGACCTAAAAAAAAAAGAAAAGAAACTTTAAAATGTGTACCATCCACACAATCTTCCTCTCTGCTTTCTCTGTCGCGCACGGCGAAGCGGAAATTTGCCGCCGCCAACAACGTGCTTCCCGGTTATTCCGAGCCTCCCCGTCCAAATCGACCGTCACAGCGAGGTGCGCCGCCGTGCGCTTTCCGTCCTCGCCAAGTTGGTCCTGCTGAGATGCTCGCCAATCGCCAGAATCGCCGCCGCCGTCGACCTTCTCCCTCCGCCGCGTTTACATGCCACTTCTCACGCTCCGGGAGAAAAACCCCGGCGGCGCCGGCGCTTTTGGCAACCCTGCGGCCAAAAAATTTCTTCTCTTCCTCGATGCGCCGTCGTCGTCGGAAGCCTGTTCGGCCTTCGTCCTCCTCGCTGCAAGCCAGCGCAGGCTTTTCTTCTGATGCAGCAGCTCATTCTTCTCCGCCTGATTTCATTCATACGCCTGCGGAATTGTTTGGATTGGGGAATTCTTCAGGCGGTGGTTCCGTCGACTCTGTTGGTCGCCAGCTTCTAGCTGCTCCATCCGAGGTTACTGCTACGGTGTCCCCGGTTCTGTCGCGGCGTGGAAGCCATCGGCCTCAGGCTCTGTTCGCATCTGCTCCGTCTAACGCTGATCCGTCGCCCGATCCTGCACCTGGAGTTTCAACGCCTCCTCTGTTGTCTACTTCGCTCGATGTAACCAATTTGGGGGTTTCGATTCCGGATTGTTATGGTTCGGTTGATTCTCTGAATGCCGGCATTTTGCCTGAAGCTGTTGGTCGTCGTCGCCGCCGTCCTCCGGTGCGTTGGTCACCGGAGGTGCCTGTTCGCCCGGCGCGACGTCGCCGTCTTGCATTGTATGCTTCATCGGTGATGCCCACTTCGCAGTTTGCTACAGCTCGTGGTCGACACCGGCCTGCTGACGACGAACCTTGCTCCGATGGGTCAGTTCGCCCGGCGCGGCGTCGACGGCACTCACTTGATGCAGCTTTCAAGCTATCTTTTGCTAGCCTTGCTGATCCTCTTTCTTCGACATTTGTGGTTGAGCGTTCTTCTGATGGTATTCAGTTTGACGGTGTTTCTGCTGCTGCTCTGTCTGGAGATCCTCCTGTTGTTGTTTCCTTGCCCACTTTCGATCCACCAGCTCAAGACGAGGCGCGCAGGAGGGAAATTCGTTTGGGCAAGTGTCCGGTTGACGCTGTTCTCTCTGATCTTGACGTTTCTGTTGATGCTGCTCCTCCTGGTATGTTATACTTTCTCTTACTTCATTAATTTTCCTTTTCATTAACCGTTTATTTCTTTAGTTTCCGGTGCACTCATTGACTTTCCCATTGTTAATCATGACTTGGTTGTTCCTCCTCATGTTTAGATACGTTCATTCTCATTACTTCGTACATTCAAATTGCAACTATTGATTACTGATTTTTTCTCTATCTGCTCTAATGCTTACTTATGTCAATCCTGAATTTACCATATATATATGTGTGTCCCAATGCGTGCTGCTTACAATGAATTTAGAAACAGAGAACTTACTTAGGAATGCCTTCTACTAACGCCATTAGTTTAATTGAGTTATACCCTTTACTTTTGTTAACTAACATCTTATGTCCACAATGAGTGATGATTGTTGTACAACTTCCGTTCTGGTGATTTTTTAGTCATCTATCTTTTTCGCAGCTATGTTCACATCATCTTCTTTTGTGGTGCCTCTATTTACAGGGTCTGTGTTTTCTCATATGTCTGACGAAGTAGACTCTTCTGACGACGACACGTTGCCAGCTTGGTCTGATTTGTTGCGCGGTTCCAACTCTTCTGTTGTGGATGGTTTTATTGCCGACATGGAGCAGCCTGCTGTTTCTACTCACCTGCCTGATTCTGGGTTGTCTGGTTGGAGTCCTATGTCAGCTGCTGAATTTTATGCTTCTAGAGCTTCTGACCATTCTGTTCGTCATTCTACATGCATGCCATTTGTTTCATCTGGCCCTGATACGCAATGTCCTACAAACTCTGATTCTTCGGAAGACAATAGTTCTGATGTTGATGGTGATGTTTATTCTTCGGCACCGTTGCCCCCTGGTGCTAGACATTCAGATTTCCTATCGCGAGGTACTGGTATTTTTCCTCACGTTATTTGTTAGTTAGCTCACTTTATTTCTCCTATGCTTCTAGCTGCTATTTAGTTTTCTTAGTGATGCTTTATACAGTTTGTGCGACTCCTTGCGTGTCTGCATCCCGGGCTTGCTACAATCGTCGGATGCGTATGGCTCTCCGTTGTCATCGAGCGTTGCTTCGAGCCGGTTATACACCTGGATGTGTTGAGCTACCGTTGTCTAAGGATTTTGTTGCTGTATTGAAACGTAATTCTTTTAAATTTCTTGCTGCCATCTCCTTATTTGACTAAATTGTTTTTATTAAACCATTAACGGATTGCCTCTTGCATTTTAGGTGCTTGACCTGGTCGTTCTTACTATGGCGGTCCCCATCATATCTGCAGACCCTGTGCGGCTTCTTTTTGGTTTCAGGAGCGCCATAAGAAAGCTAGCCTCGAAAGAAGACGTCCTGTGTACACTGGATGCTGTCGTCGTGGGAAAGTGTCCCTTCCTATATATCCTGCCTGGCCATCTCCCCTGTTGGAACTACTTAGGTTTGATGGTGGTCCCGAATGCAAACGTTTCTTACGTCTAATTCGAGAATACAACTCTATGTTTGCATTCACTTCACTTGGTGTTCATATAGATGATAGTGTCAAGATTGGTGGTGGTCCTTATGTTTTCAAGATTTGCGGAGTGGTTTGCCATCGGATTAGATCTCTTCTCCCGCCTTCTGATAATCCTGTTCCTAGATTTGCTCAATTATATGTTTTTGACACAATACATGAGCTGGATCCTAGGCTTGGCATATTTTCTTCCAGTGATATTGATGCTCCTGATTCAGTTCTTTTGGATGATCAATTCTCTTCAGTGTCTCATGGCCGTCGTCGAAGAAAAGATTCAGTTAATCATGATGGTATTAATAATGAATCTGGTCGTTCTGGTCGTCATGTGCGTTCCCGTAGGGAAGAGCCTGATCGTGATGTAGTTGATTCGCTAAGAAGCATGCTTAATGAGCATAATCCCCTTGTGCAGACATTCCGCATGGCTGAAAGAAGATTGTTCTCACCTGAATCTCCCAATGTTGCTATTCAGCTGTATGGTCATGAAGGGACTGAACATGGAAATCGTTATTCTTTACCTGCAGCTCCCGAGCTGGCTGCCTTGATAGTTGATGATTTCTCCACAGAAACTAATAGGTTTGATGTAATTGTTCAAAAAGATGCTGGTTTTTTCCAGCGGATTTCGCCTCTTAACCCTTCACTTATGGCTTTGCAGTACCCACTTCTATTTCCTCATGGTTCTATGGGTTTTCATCTTGGAATAAAGTACCAGCCTGTTGATGGTGTTGCTGCTGGTGGAAGACAAGATGTATCCATGCTTGAGTATTATTGTTATAGATTTCATTATCGAAAGGGGGAACCTAATCCTTTCACTTGCTGTGGCCGGTTATCTCATCAGATTATGGTCGATTCTTTTTCATGTGTGGAGTCATCGAGACTTAGCTATCATTTTTGGAACCAGGACACTTTACGTTCCGAAACTTATCAAGGTTTGTCTGATGCTCTTGGAGAAGGTACTCCGACCGGCAAAAATGTTGGTGTCGAGTATATGTTGCATTCCAGTTACACGGGGGGGGGGGGGGGGGGGGGGGCTCGATATATGATTCAAAATTATCAGGATGGAAGGGCTATTTGTCGTGTTTGTGGACCTCCGGACCTTTTTGTCACCTTTACATGCAATCCGAAGTGGGATGAAATAACAGAGGCAGTGCTTCTTGAGCCTGGACAAATTCATTCGGACAGGCTAGATATGGAAACTCGTGTGTTCAAGATGAAGATTAATGAGTTTAGCAAAGGAGTAAAGAAAGGAAAAATATTTGGTCCTGTGGATGCATGTATGTTCCTACATAGAATCTAAGATACAATATTTACGTCTTGCTATGTTCCATACATATTTATTCATTCTTTTTCAGATATTTACCCTTTCGGCCGCTGGTGAAATAGAACTGCATTATTATTTGTATTCATGTTCTATTCTTCCATACAGTATTCTTTTGTTGTACACTACTTTAGGATCCTGCCTATGTTGGTTAAATGATTAATTCTCCGCCACTTTACTGTCACATTTTACGGTTTGTAAGGAACTACGAGTTATGTGCTTTCATGCTTTAATTTCAGTTTGCTAAATAAATTTCAAATGTTTGTTAAATTAACCATTCGTCTTATGATATCATACTATTTTTCTATTCCATATTTTCTTTTACTTACTGATTTCTATTAAGTGTATGATATCTCTATCTCTTGATTGTGCTGTTCCATTGATTATTAGCTTACCACTGCACTGTTGCATCTACTTAACTAATGTTTCCGACGCTGTTTTGGCAATATTATTTTCTGCTCTATGTTTTGTTTTCCCTCCTGATTTTCTTTAAGTGTATGATATCTTTGCCTCCTGTTTGTGCTGTCCCATTGGTTATTAGCTTATCACTGTACTACTGTACCTGCTTAACTTATGTTTCCAGAGCTGTTCTGGCAGTGATCATTTTGTTTTTGCTTTTTTCCCCCAGATTTATATGTAGTTGAGTTTCAAAAAAGAGAACTTCCCCATATACATTCACTGGTGTGGCTAGACGTCGACACATCTATCTATATATTAAAGAGGGAACCTTTCTCGCCTCCTCAGCGCTCGCGTACTGTCCTAAGGAACAGTACGCACTGTGCATCTACAGTAGCTACAGTACCCGAGCGATCCACGCCGTCCGTCATCGATCCGACGGCCTGGAGGACGCGTCGATGACGCTTTTGCAGAAACGCCCCTCTAGAAAACAAAAATCGAACCCGCAGTCCAAAATTTCCCATGTACGGGGACCTCAACGTAATTCCAAAAAAAATCGAGGGCCTCGGTGAAAAAACGTCCTCAGATCGGCCTCTCCCCTTCTCCCTCCCGCGACGCCGCAGGTCGCCGCCGCGCTCGATGCCGCCGCCACACCCCTCCCCGCTCAGATCGAAGCGCACAACGAGGTGCGCCGTCGCGCCCTCTCTCTGATCGCCGAAGGTCGTACGCCGGGACGCCGTGGTGGCGCCGGGATCGACGCCGCCGTGCTCCGAAGTCGCCACCGCGTTTGCACGCCGCTGCTGCTGCTCCGGCCACGCGATGACGCTTTTGCAGAAACGCCCCTCTAGAAAACAAAAATCGAACCCGCAGTCCAAAATTTACCGTGTATGGGGACCTCAACGTAATTCCAAAAAAACTCAAGGGCCTCGGTGAAAAAACGTCCTCAGATCGGCCTCTCCCCTTCTCCCTCCCGCGACGCCGCAGGTCGCCGCCGCCACCGCGCTCGATGCCGCCGCCACACCCCTCCCCGCTCAGATCGAAGCGCACAACGAGGTGCGCCGTCGCGCCCTCTCTCTGATCGCCGAAGGTCGTCCGCCGGGACGCCGTGGTGGCGCCGGGATCGACGCCGCCGTGCTCCGAAGTCGCCGCCGCGTTTGCACGCCACCGCCGCCGCTCCGGCCACGCGATGAAGCTTTTGCAGAAACGCCCCTCTAGAAAACAAAAATCGAACCCGCAGTCCAAAATTTCCCGTGTACGGGGACCTCAACCTAATTCCAAAAAAACTCGAGGGCCTCGGTGAAAAAACGTCCTCAGATCGGCCTCTCCCCTTCTCCCTCCCGCGACGCCGCAGGTCGCCGCCGCCGCCGCGCTCGATGCCGCCGCCACACCCCTCCCCGCTCAGATCGAAGCGTACAACGAGGTGCGCCGTCGCGCCCTCTCTCTGATCGCCGAAGGTCGTCCGCCGGGACGCCGTGGTGGCGCCGGGATCGACGCCGCCGTGCTCCGAAGTCGCCGCCGCATTTGCACGCCGCCGCCGCCGCTCCGGCCACGCATAAGCGGCGGCGCCGCCACCTCAAGGCAGCCCGCGTCCGCGCGCGTCCGACGCGACCCGCCGCGCGTCCCAGCTCGCGCTGGATCGACGCCGGCGACGTCGACGCCGCCACGGCAGCACCTGCCCAACCGGTGTCAGAGAGCTGTCCCAGGAACTGGGTGTGTCTCACAAGGTAAGGAATCGAGTAAGGGGTTGAACACGGAATCAAACAACCCTCAACGTGCCTCGGCGACGGCGCTCGTCGAGATCGCTGTGGGACGGCACTGCAGAAATGAACACACGATGTTATCCAGGTTCAGGGCCCTCTTCCCCCAAATATCTTGGCGGGAAGGGTTACCACACGGCGACGAAGGAGGAGGACTGGTGCACGATAAAGGGAGAGTCCATGGACGCGGTCCATGGCAGGGAGCGGCGTCACCAAAGCTGGAAAAAGCCACCGTCCAGCCGGGACGGTGGGATGGCGCTGCTGAGGCTTGGGACGCGCCCCACGGTGACGTCGCCCTTGGAGTGTAGCGGCAGACGGTCCCCTTATCACCGAAACGGCAATTCTTGTAGCTCCTTTGCTTGGTGCAACCTTGTTGACTGCATTATACACGAGAACGGCAACTGCGGCGCTGTCGTCAGCGCGCGTAGGCGCGCCCGTGACTCTGCGGAGGGCGCAAAGCCCATGTGCGCTCGGTCGCGGAGACAGAGCTTGCTTCGTGGGGAAGGAACCCCCGCGAGGCCGGAGGCCTCGCCGAGCCTTTTGGTTTGATCCTTGGGGATGCCCTCTCGAGGAGAGGTCCCTCGCGAGGCTCGCCAGGCTTGGAGAGCCTGGTCCTTAGCGAAATCTTCTGAAGAGTGTCGTGGGCCCTGGCAGGCCGGCCCGTGGTACCCTGGTTTCCACTGTGCCGATAGTAGCCCCCGGGCCCACGATGGGCACACCGAAGTCCGCGGATGCAGGCGAAGCATCGGGGGCCCAACGATGCCTGCCTAGGCCGTGACACGTGGGGCGCAGCGTTTGCGCCTGAGGCGACAATCTCCTCGGCTCCAACGGGCGACCCGGTGGGGCCCGCCACACCTTGGTAACTGGTCAATAAAGCCTGCGCGCTATGATGGAGCCCATCACTTCGCCCGTTACTCCGCCGCACACTTCCCCCAAACGCCTCCTTCTTCCCAGAGCGCATCACCTCCAAGATCTCCTTTTTCTCTTCTGCAACCATGGCGCCCAAGAGAGCAACCGCTCCCAAGAAGGACAAGGCTCTGATGCAGGCCGGCAAGTCCGCGGTGGCGTCGGGGAGCGCTGAACCCAAGGGGGCGCTGCTGAGGTCCCACATCAACTCGGCGGGGGTTGACAAGGTGCGCCACCTGGCGGCCGTGAAGACCAACGAGCACGGCGCCACAAGCATGAAGCTGGCCGGCAGCAAGCTTTGCGAGGGGTACTACCCCGTCTTCCTTCACACTCTCTCCACCGGTCTCATTCCTCCTTTCTCCGACTTCCTCATGGGGATTCTGGAGGCATACCAGATCCAACTCCTCCATCTTCATCCCAATTCCATCCTCATCCTCTCCATCTTCGCCTACCTCTGCGAGGCCTACGTCGGTGTCCGTCCTTCCGTGGACCTCTTCCGCAGCTTCTACGCACTCCGGTCCACCGCGCAGGACGAGCGGACCGGATGCGTCTCCTTCCGCATTGCCGATGCCAGGAGCAGGAACTACATCCCCATCGCGTGGAGCGGAGAGAATGCCATCACCAAGGTGACGAAGAAGGTGGAGGACTTCCGCCAGCGGTGGTTCTTCGTCGACACCAAGGTGAAGAACCATCTCCTGGATATACCCGTGGCGCCCCCGAAGAAGTGGGCGCGCTGGGCGAGTGAGGGCTTCGAGGGCCCGAAGCTTGACGCGGTGTACGAGTGCCTGCGGGGGCTCCGCGACACAGGCCTCACCGGCCAGATGGTGGCGAAGGACTTCGCGAGGCGCTGCATCACCCCCCTCCAGTGGCATTCAGAGCCGATGTGGACGTACACAGGCCCGGAGGATGGGATGCGCCTGTGCACGGACAACTTCACCCCGGAGGTGTTGGACAAGGTCATGGTGGCCCTCTTCACTACGGCGTCCATCCCAGCCCCAGCTGCCGACGAGGCCCGACCGCTCTTCACCTTTGGGGAAGAGATGGTGCACGGGCACTGCAGGGGCCTGCCCATATTCGACGAATGGGGCATCGTGCCCGAAGGACACCGCGGGCCCCGCAGCAACCCGTGGGCGGCGGAGCTGGAGCAGATGGGCGAGTCGTCGGAACCGAACGAGGCGGAGGACTCGGGCAAGGCCTCGGGAAACGCTGACCCCTCGGGAGGCCTCGCCGGCTCCTCAAGGAGCGTACCGCCTAAAGAGGACCTCTAGGTGATTTCCTCCAGCAGCGACGAGGATCCCTCTCACGGAGCTCCCTCCCGAAGCACCGCGGAGGAGGAGGAGGAGAGCGGCGGCAAGGGAGGGCGCCGCGAGCCCCGCTCCAAGTTCGCCCACGACAGGGACGCCGTGGCCGCGAGGGGCGCTCCTCGCGAGGAGGCAGGAGCGCCTCGAGAAGGAGCCAGAGCAAACAGCCCCCAGCCGCCGAAGGCGAAGAAGAGGGTGTGGAGGATGGCTGACGAGTAAGCCCTGGTCCTTCTTCTTTCCTTTTGGATTTTGCTTTCGAATACCCCCTGAAGGATCTTCTGTTTGTCTTTCTTTTTAGCAACCTTGCGGCGCCGAAGAGGCGACGGCTCCGCAAGCTTGGAGAGACTGTCGGCGCCACCGTGGCGACGCCTGCGGTTGACGAGCCGCAGCGTGTGGTTACTCCTCCCGCGGATGAACACCGCGCGGAGGGGGAGGTTGAAGAGGTGGCGTCGTCGCCAGCACGGGCCGCCACTCCTCCCATACAGCAGGAGGCAGCAGAGGACGAGGCAGCGACCGAGGCCACGCGAGCCTTGGAGAGGCCGGACGAGGCGGAGGCCCAAGAGGCCATCGTGGAGCCACCTCCGGAAGGAGAGGCCTCCACAAGAGGGGCTGACGAGCCTGAAGCCGCGGCAGGTGCGGCTACCACAGGAGGGGCTGAATCTGCCCCCTGAGGGCAGGAGGAGGAAACGCCTCCGGAGCCCACGGACGCCGGAGCCGGGGACGAGAGGACGCCCAGCCCCAGAGGGCTCCTAACGCGGGCGGCGAAGGAGGCCACCACGCGAGCCCCCAGGTCGCACCAGGAGCGGCCGTGAGCCCGAGGCAAGGTGCCTCGGGTACCTCGCCAAGCGTCGAGGCCTCTGCACCCCGCGGCGATGCGGGGACCTTGGCGCTGCGGGAGCCGCGCCGTCACACAGCTCGCCGCAGCTCCGTCTTCAGTCAAGCGTGGCAGATGCTCGACAAGCTGGAGACGCAGTACGTCGAATAAGAACTCGCCATGGCGCAGGAGCGGGCGGAGCTTGACGAAGCCTGGGCCCTCCTCCATGAGAGGGTGGAGAGCTGCCGCCGGCAGGATGCGGCGGCCCGGGCGGCGCGCGAAGAGGCGATGCGCTTCGCCAAGGAGACCCGCGACAGCGTGAAACAGGAGGCGGCGGAGACCATGGAGCAACCGGACGCCGCGCGGGAGGTGCTCGAGGCGGAAACCGCCTCCAAGCAACAGAAGATCTGGGCCGCAGAGCAAAAATTCATCATGGACTCCAAAGTCATCGAGGACAGCTTGAAGGAGCTCCGCGAGAGGCTTGACGGTCGCGGGGAGCAGCTGACACAGCGCGAAGCGGAGCTGACGCGACACGAGGGAGAGCTCTCCCCCCGCGAGGAGGAACTGCGCCGGCGCGAGGAGCAGGTCCAGCAGCTCGAGAGGGATCAGGCCACCTCCGAGGAGGCGCTGCGGGCTCGCGAGAGTCAGGTGGCCCAGGACGAGGCCACCTACGCGGAGCGCCTCGAGAAGGCCAACACCAGCCTTGCGGCGAAGCAGAAGAAACTGAAGGAGGAGGCCGACGACAGGGTCAAGCTCATCCGTCAAGATCTCGCCAAGAGTTTTGACGAGAAGGCCAAGAAGCAGGAGGAGCACTTCACGACGAAGCGCAATGAGCTCCAGAACCGCATCAAGGGGCTCGAGAAGGGGGAGAAGCAGATGGCCTCCCGCCTTCAGAGCGCCAGGGCCGCTCAGGCTCGCGCGGAAGAGAAGGTCGCCGCCCTGGAGAAGGACCTGAGCGAGCTCCACCAGCAGGTGGGGCCGGTTGTAGACGCCGCGAAGGAGGCACAGCGCAACGCGTAGATCGTGCGAACCATGTTGCGCCAGCGCATGATCCAAGACCTGGTGTCTTGCGCGCGTGCTGTTGGGGACCGCCTGGGGACCGAGGTCCCTTCCCTCGCTGTAGAGGGGAACGACGACGAGGCCGGGTACCCGTTCTTCTTCGAGCGATTCCTCACGAAGCTTGAAGAGACCGCGAAGGGCCTCGACGAAAGCGTCGTGGAGGAGAGTCGCGATCTCCTCATCCTCGCCACCTGCCGCATCTTCGCCAACCTCGCGAGGCTTCAGCCCTCCCTCGACCTCGAGGCCATGACGGTGCCCGAAGACCTCAGCTGCCGCACGGCGGTGAGCGACAGGATGCGGCAGGACGCAGAGGCGTATGCCAAGAAGTTCGACCAAGTCGAGGTAGGAGGACGAAGACGATGGCGAGGAGGACGCCGCGGAAGAGGAGGAAAGTGCCGCTGCGGACGACGGGGGCACCTCTGGAGGCCCGACGGCCTGAGCTCTTTCCTGCGGCTGGATGTGCATGGGGCACACATTATCTTAGTATTTTTCTTGTAAGCCTTGTAAAGACTTGTTTAAGTTTAACTTGAATGCGCTTGTGAATGTCCCTTGGGGTCTTTTATCTTTCCCTTCATGTCTTTTTCGCTCTACGTCTTAGGACCCTCTCTTAGCGCTACACCACCGCCGCTTCGGTATGTGAGAGTCAGGGCTCCACAAGGCTGGGGGGTGCGTGAGGCCTCGAGAAGTAAGAGCTCCCGAGGCGCGATGCTCGGGGCTCCCCTTTAACGCGCAAGCAGCCCATGAGGCATAGGAGAGAGAAAAGAGGCTCGAGGGACAAAAACCAGCGAAAGGAAATTTAACCAAGTGTTTGGACTTAGCTTCGCGAGGCGTTTTTGCCTTGGAGAGGGTGTTGGTTCCCTGATGAGGCGTTTTTCCTTGGAGAGGGTATTGGTGCCCCGATGAGGCTTGTTTTGAACCTGCTTTCCTGCGCTTGGACAGATAGGCATACCCACAAGCAATACATAGCTAGATAACTTACGCGTGCTCGTAGGTTCCTTCAGGTGTGTCTTGCGAAGAGAACAGGCACCAAGGTCCTTGGTGAGTTGACGTGCACGGGAGCTGGCCCATGAGTTCAGAGGTCCTTGGGAGTTGACGTACATGAGAGTTGACACGTGAGTTCAGAGCTCGGATCCCTTGGGTTTGAGGCGCTGTTGGGATGCTCCCGAGGCACATGCACCATGCTCAGCCCCCGCTCGCGATATGCACAGTAAGGATCATACGAGCAAGGATGAAATGCAATAATATAACTGCTTACCGAAGCAATGACATATGCTGGCGCGAAGCGCAAAGGTTCAAAGTGACCTAAAACAAGGGTTCATTACACTGGCGTGGCCAGAAGTACAAAATCCGCCATGTCTGGGCATGGGGTTCCACATGGAGTGGCTGAGACTCTTGCGGCCCGAGGCGACGCATGTAGAGAGAGCTCAGAGGGGGCCCCTATGCGGGGGTGGCTTCGTAGAGCCTGTGGTCCGCCATGTCTGGGCATGGGGATCCACCTCGCCAAGGCATGGTGCTTGAAGAAGTCACCTTGCCGAGGCGCGGTGGCTTCAGAGTCTTCTCGAACGGCCCGCGGCAACGTATAGTAGAGAGGGGAGCTCGAATATTTTCCTCGTGGAGGATGATGGCACGAAGCTCTCCCTTGACGCAAAAAAAATTGCTCGTCGAGGACGATCAGCGGTAGAACTTGCGTAGGTGCTGGATGTTCTAGAGGTTGGCGACAGGAATGCCGTCCTCCGTCTCGAGTCGCGCGGAGCCAGGCCTGGCGATGTGCACGACCCTATAGGGTCCTTCCCACATTGGCGAGAGCTTGTGGAGGCCTGCCCTGGAGAGGATTCTCCTCGGGACAAGGTCTCCTGCTTCGAGAGTGCGCGGGCGGATGTGGCGGCTGTGGTAGCGACGGAGGTCATGCTGGTACCTTGCCACTCTCAGGGCCGCATTGCGGCGGAGCCCCTCGAGCAGCAGCAGGTCGTCGTTGCGGAGTTCATCCAGCTCAGCCTCCTTGAAGGCCAAGACTCGCGGAGAGCCGTGGGTGATCTCGCTGGGGAGAACAGCTTCAGCGGATTTCGCCGGGATGGTGCGCACGGGTTCCACCTCGGGCCACTTGGTGAACTTGTCGATGGCGACGTAGAGGTAGCGGTAGTCCCCGAGCGCTCGGGGGAAAGGTCCCAGGAGGTCCAGCCCCCAGACCACGAACGGCCAGGAGAGCGGGATAGTTTGGAGTCCTTGCGCGGGCTGGTGAATTTGCTTGGCGTGGAATTGGAAGGCGTCGCAGGACTGGACGATTGCGGCTGCATCTTGAAGCACTGAAGGCCTATAGAAGCCACTCCGGAAGACCTTTCCTGCGAGGGTGCGTGGGGATGAATTGTGGCCGCACTCTCCGCTATGGATGTCGTTGATGAGCTGGCGGCCTTCCTCGGCAGGGACGCACCGCAACGCAGCCCCATTGGGGCGCTTACTGTAGGAAATATGCCCAAGAGGCAATCATAGAGATGATGATATTTCGATGTATCCATGATTTGTAATAATGTGCCTTGAATAATGTCTTTGTAATGGTTGTCAAGTTGAGGACTTGTCTGTGAAACTCATTACTTGTATGTTTATTCTAAATATGTCTCTAGTCGGAGTTCATGTGAGGACACACTTGAATATTAGACTAGCGCATGTATTAGTAGATGACTATGTTTCACAATTCATAGACATGGAGATGTCAAACTAATAATGTGGACTTATGTTGTGAACATAGAGTTGGACTAACCCACCTTAGACAATGAAGCAAACGTTCATAGCTCTCTCTCTCTACATGATGTGTTTGTTTTGTCCCTAGACCTGAGATTGTCGTATGTACTTGAGATGTGAATTGACCTACTTTGGGGCTATCCAATGCTACACCGTGAAAGGGTAGCCATAAAGGTAGCTTACAGGTTTGTCATGAAACATGCTGCAAGACATAGTCAATCAAGATGGGATTTGCCCCTCTCTACTTGAGAGAGATATTTCTCTGGGCCCCTCGAGTGATCGGATCCAGAAATGCATGGCCGTGCTACATGAGGTTAATGGTTAACCTAGTTTGGATTCCGAATCACAGGATCGAGAAAGAGTGGTAAGCTAGGAGCTTGACCTAATATCGTGAGGCAAAGGGAATGGCATAAACATTGTGATGGTTCGTCCGATACGATCTTTATGCACGTTTGGGAGTTGGCACGTTTTGCTAGAAGCCGCTACCAAGTATTGGACAAGTAAGTGTACTCGTGTCATGTCTGAACGTGGGTGAACCTATAGGGTCACACACTTAAGGCAGTGGAGGCAGAGGTCGGATTGGATCCGAGTTGGGCTGGAATAGACTCCAGGATGGGCTTCGGTTGAGGCAGCCCAGTATGGGGAGGTCTATATTAGGAGAGGAGGCTGGACGTTTTAGGGTTGCCGATTTCCGCACCACAATCCACCCAGCCACCGTCTCCCCACGCCCCTGCTGCCCGCGCGGACCTAGTAGTCCGGCGAGCGGCGTCTCCACGCCGTACGTGTGGATACCGATAGAGGTGCTACGCTTGGAGCACTTGGACGAACCGCCGAGAGAAGCTGTTCGTGGGAGCGACTGGATCGGAGAGGATTGTACGTCTACCCTGCCCCGACTCGCTTCACCGCCTTCGGCACGGCACAGCGCGTCTAGTGGTAATCCCGTGATCTATAACTGCAGCAGTTCCTTGGTTGATGCGGTAGGAAAATTTTGATTTTGTGCTAGCGTAGCCTACGCGTATCCCTTCAGTGGTATCAGAGCCGATGCTGCCTCGTTATAGGTTCGGATCATTTGCATATGTGATATGCAGATGGGGCAAGGCCGATGTGATCGGCGGTTTGTTGTATATATCTTGATCTGTGATCTGATTTCCGTGATCGTGTTGCAAGAGGTCGTCGAACGACATACCCCTACCGGTCGGATTCCGCCATCGGGGTAGACTGTGACACATAAATCCAATGGCATCACGCGAAGATCAATGGGATTGGTCGAATCGGAATATGGATCATATTCATAATGCATGAGATGCGTGGGGTGATAGATCGGATCTACCACCGGTAACGAGTAATCTGCCAAAACGAAAAGTTTTCGGTAAAACGGCTACACAAGTTGCAGACGACCTCGGATCGAGAAATATCCATCAGCCAAAGAGTGCAAATTTTAGAATTGGCAAATTCGGCTTCTAAAAGGGAGTTTTAGGGGCTGCAAGTTTCGGCGTTAGAACGTCTAACTCGTTTTTGCAGATTTGTGTTATGTGACCGGTATGGCCCATGTGTATGTGATGCATATGTGTAATATTTTCATGACCTGCGTGTCGTGAGTATGTCAACACGGCAGGAGCCAAATGTGTTGTCACTTATTGTATTAACGGCCTGCGTGCCGACTTGTGATGATTCCCACAATCCATGTAATTTACATCACTAGCTGTTAGGCGTAATAGCTTGTTGTAGTTCTTGGAAGACTCATCACTCGGAGGGATGGCGCACATGGACCATGAAGATGGAGATCGTCATGGTGTACAGGTTCTATGGAGATGGAGATCACCATGAGAAACGGGCCATACTGTGTCACAACTATGTGATTGCTATTCCTGTTTTGTTTTACTCTATGCATGTTAGATTCGTGGAAGTAGAACGATCCCTCACAAATGTTAAGTAAAAATGCCCCCCCCCCAACTAAACTTTGCACCATCCCATGTCTTCTACAATTGATGGTGGGTCTGTTGCAGCAGGGCGCCTCAGTTTTCGTTGACTAGATGGGTTTGTATCGGCTAGCTGGTAGTTTCTGTTGCAGCAGAGTGCCTTCTACCGGTAGCTTACGCGCATAAAGGGTTGGTTTACTCATCAAGGTAATCTTAACAGTTAAGCGCCTTGGGGCATAAAGGTTGGCGTGTTTACATAGAGATGTCACCCAACAACAAGAGTCATATGTGATATGATTAGCAAAGTGTTGCTTACCGATCTACCTCGTCATCTAGCAGTGATGTTTCCTATCACTAGTTGACTTGTTCGTTGCGGATCTTGAATCACTAAGTACCAATAGAGGGATGTTGGTTTTAGTGGGAGTAGACCATGTTAAATTGTTTAATGTTTTACTCTGTCATGGTTTATTTTTGTCTTAGTATTTTGCATGTTTTTCTGTTGTAGATCAATGGCACGTAACCAACCCACCCCTTTTGCTTTGCGTTCCATCCTTGATAAAGAAAAGTTATCTGGAACAAACTATTCGGATTGGATCCGAAATCTGAGAATTGTTCTCAGGGCTGATAAGAAGGAAAGTGTTCTGGATACCCCAATCCCAGATGAACCTCTTGACACCGACACTGCTGCCATTAGGGCTGCCTACAAGAGAGCATGTGATGAGTCTCTTGAGGTCAGCTGCCTTATGCTTGCGTGCATGGAACCCGACCTTCAAAAGCAGTTTGATGGTCAGGAAGCGTACGATATGAACGTTGCGCTTAAGGATATGTTCCAGACCCAAGCCAGGACTGAAAGGTTCAATGTCGCTAAGGCTTTTGGTGAATGCAAGCTAGCTGAAGGCGCAGCAGTAGGCCCGCATGTGATCAAGATGCTTGGTTACGCGCAGACTTTGGACAAACTGGGTTTTCCATTGGGCCGAGAGTTGGCCACTGATTTCATTTTAGCGTCGCTTCCAGCCAGCTATGGGAATTTCATTTCGAACTACCATATGCATGGGGTGGAGAAGGACCTTAATGAACTTTGTGGAATGCTCAAGACGGCAGAATGTGACATTAAGAAGTGTGCAGGTCATGGCCAAGTGTTGGCTGTGCAGAACAAGCCTAGCTTCAAGAAGCATGGCAAGTCCAAGACAAAAGGAAAAGCTAAAGATGCGATCTCTAAGCCTAAGCCTAAGCCTAAGGACGGACCTAAACCTGACACTGAATGCTACTATTGTCATGATACTGGACACTGGAAGAGAAACTGCACCAAGTACCTCGCTTCTCTGAAGAAGAGTGGGAGTAAGACTTCCAGCTCAGGTACGCTTGTGGTTAATGTTATAGAGATTTTCCTCGCTGACTCTATTATTAACTCTTGGGTATTTGATACCGGATCGGTTGCTCATATTTGCAAATCGATGCAGGGGCTAGTAAGGAGTAGAAGCGTGAGACAAGGAGAAGTTGATCTTCGCGTCGGAAATAATGCAAAGGTTGCTGCGTTGTCCGTTGGCGTCATGCAACTGCACCTCCCTTCAGGATTTATTATGGAATTGAATAATTGTTATTATGTTCCAGCTTTAAGTCGAAACATTATTTCTCCTTCATGTTTGATGAGAGATGGTTATTCATTTGCGAGTAAAAACAATGGTTGTTCTATCTCTAAGAATGATATGTTTGTGGCTTTTGCTTCCATTGTGAATGGATTGTTTATTTTGAATCCTGATGATGTTCATGGAGATGATCAAGTTTATAACATAAGTGCTAAAAGGCTTCGGCCTAATGATTTGAATCCCACCTATGTTTGGCATTGTCGTTTGGGTCATATAAGCGAAAAACGCATGAAGAAACTCCATCAGGATGGACTTCTAACTTCGTTTGATTTTGAATCATACGAGACATGCGAAGCTTGTTTGCTTGGGAAGATGACCAAATCGCCTTTCAATGGTTCTCCTGAGAGGGCGACGGACTTACTGGAACTAATACATACTGATGTATGCGGACCAATGAGCACGACTGCCAGAGGTGGTTTTCACTACTTCATAACTTTCACTGACGATTTTAGTAGATATGGATATGTCTACCTAATGAGACATAAGTCTGAAACTTTTGAAAAGTTCAAAGAGTTCCAGAATGAAGTAGAGAATCAACGTGGCAAGAAAATTAAGGCTCTACGATCAGATCGTGGAGGAGAATATTTGAGTCACGAATTTAGCAATCATCTGAAGAGTTGCGGAATTGTTCCTCAGCTTACGCCGCCCGGAACACCTCAGAGAAACGGGGTTTCCGAACGACGTAATCGACTTTGTTGGACATGGTTCGATCGATGATGAGCCAGTCAGATTTACCATTATCATTTTGGGGTTTCGCTCTAGAATCAGCAGCTCTTACACTAAACAGGGCGCCATCTAAATCCGTAGCAAAGACGCCATATGAGATGTGGAATGGGAAGAGTCCCAACTTGTCTTTTCTAAAGATTTGGGGTTGTGACGTTTTTGTCAAGCGACTTCAGTCGGACAAACTCACACCCAAGTCGGATAAATGCATTTTCGTGGGATATCCAAAGGAGACTTATGGATATTACTTCTACAACCGAGAAGAGGGCAAAGTGTTTGTCGCTCGAACCGGAGTCTTCCTTGAGAAAGAGTTTCTATCAAAGAGAACAAGTGGAAGAACGGTGCAGCTTGATGAGGTTCAAGTTGAGCCCACTAGGGAGGACTCAACAAGTGATGCCATCATGGCAGAACGAGTTGAGGAACCCGTGGCAAAAGTAACACAGGCACTACGAAGGTCAGAAAGGATTCACAATGCGCGGGAAATATTATTGTTAGACAATGATACGCGTGAAATATTATTGTTGGACAATGATGAACCTTCGACCTATGCGGAAGCAATGATGGACCCAGACTCTGAGAAATGGCAAAGTGCCATGAGATCCGAAATAGATTCCATGGATGAAAATCAAGTTTGGAACTTGGTTGACCTGCCTGATGGTCATAGAACCATTGAGTGCAAATGGATCTATAAGAAGAAGATTTATATGGATGGAAATGTTCACATCTATAAGGCTCGACTTGTTGCAAAAGGTTTTCGGCAAGTTCAAGGAGTTGACTACGAGGAGACCTTCTCACCCGTAGTGATGCTTAAATCTATTCGGATAATTCTAGCTATAGCTGCATATTTCGACTATGAGATATGGCAAATGGATGTCAAGACAGCTTTCCTGAATGGAAACCTTGCTGAGGACGTGTATATGATGCAGCCCGAGGGTTTTGTCGATCCTAAAAATGCTGGAAAAGTTTGCAAACTTCGGAAGTCCATTTATGGACTGAAGCAAGCATCTCGGAGTTGGAACATTCGTTTTGATGAAGTAGTCCAAGGATTTGGCTTCACCAAAATTGAATCGGAGTCTTGTGTTTACAAGAAAGTTAGTGGGAGCTCGCTTGTATTTCTAATCTTGTATGTAGATGACATACTACTGATTGCAAATGACATTCCTATGCTTGAATCCGTAAAGACTTCCTTGAAGAATAGTTTTTCAATGAAGGACTTAGGAGAAGCAGCATACATTTTGGGAATTAAAATCTATAGAGATAGATCAAAGAGGCTGATAGGATTAAGCCAGAGTACATACCTTGACAAGGTGCTAGAACGGTTCGGCATGGAAGAGGCTAAGAAAGGGTTCTTGCCTATGTCACATGGTATAAACCTCAGCAAGACTCAGTGTCCTTCAACTACTGATGAGCGAGAGCGCATGAAGAAGATCAAATATGCTTCGGCAATTGGATCTATCATGTATGCTATGATTTGTACTCGCCCAGATGTTTCTTATGCTCTAAGTGTTACGAGCAGGTACCAAGCTGATCCCGGTGAGAGTCACTGGACAGCGGTGAAGAATATCCTTAAGTACTTGAAAAGGACTAAGGATATGTTCCTAGTTTACGGAGGTGAGGAGGAGCTCGTTGTAAATGGTTACACCGATGCTAGTTTCCAAACCGATGTGGATGATTCCAAGTCGCAATCGGGCTATGTGTTCACGTTGAACGGTGGGGCGGTTAGCTGGAAGAGTTCCAAGCAGGATACGGTTGCTCATTCTACAATGTAGGCCGAGTACTACGCTGCGGCAGAAGCCAGCATGGAAAGTGTTTGGATGAAGATGTTCCTTTCTGATCTTGGTGTTGTCCCTAGTGCGTCTAGTCCAGTGGATCTCTACTGTGACAACAGTGGAACCATTGCGATAGCAAAGGAGCCAAGGAATCACCAGAAGACCAAACACTTTATGCGGCGGTTTCACCTCATTCGTCAGTATGTCGAACGAGGCGAAATTAACTTATGCAAAATACCTACGGAACTGAATGTGGCTGATCCGTTGACAAAGCCTCTCTCACAGAAGAATCATGATAAGCACACAAGAGCTATGGGTATTAGATATCTTCTAGATTGACTCTAGTGCAAGTGGGAGACTGTAGGAAATATGCCCAAGAGGCAATCATAGAGATGATGATATTTCGATGTATCCATGATTTGTAATAATGTGCCTTGAATAATGTCTTTGTAATGGTTGTCAAGTTGAGGACTTGTCTGTGAAACTCATTACTTGTATGGTTATTCTAAATATGTCTCTAGTCGGAGTTCATGTGAGGACACACTTGAATATTAGACTAGCACATGTATTAGTAGATGACTATGTTTCACAAGTCATAGACATGGAGATGTCAAACTAATAATGTGGACTTATGTTGTGAACATAGAGTTGGACTGACCCACCTTGAGACAATGAAGCAAACGTTCATAGCTCTCTCTCTACATGATGTGTTTGTTTTGTCCCTAGACCTGAGATTGTCGTATGTACTTGAGATGTGAATTGACCTACTTTGGGGCTATCCAACGCTACACCGTGAAAGGGTAGCCATAAAGGTAGCTTACAGGTTTGTCATGAAACATGCTGCAAGACATAGTCAATCAAGATGGGATTTGCCCCTCTCTACTTGAGAGAGATATTTCTCTGGGCCCCTCGAGTGATCGGATCCAGAAATGCATGGCCGTGCTACATAAGGTTAATGGTTAACCTAGTTTGGGATTCCGAATCACAGGATCGAGAAAGAGTGGTAAGCTAGGAGCTTGACCTAATATCGTGAGGCAAAGGGAATGGCATAAACATTGTGATGGTTCGTCCGATACGATCTTTATGCGCGTTTGGGAGTTGGCACGTTTTGCTAGAAGCCGCTACCAACTATTGGACGAGTAAGTGTACTCGTGTCATGTCTGAACGTGCGTGAACCTATAGGGTCACACACTTAAGGCAGTGGAGGCAGAGTTCGGATTGGATCCGAGTTGGGCTGGAATAGACTCCAGGATGGGCTTCGGTTGAGGCAGCCCAGTATGGGGAGGTCTATATTAGGAGAGGAGGCTGAACGTTTTAGGGTTGCCGATTTCCGCACCACAATCCACCCAGCCACCGTCTCCCCACGCCCCTGCTGCCCGCGCGGACCTAGTAGTCCGGCGAGCGGCGTCTCCACGCCGTACGTGTGGATACCGATAGAGGTGCTACGCTTGGAGCACTTGGACGAACCGCCGAGAGAAGCTGTTCGTGGGAGCGACTGGATCGGAGAGGATTGTACGTCTACCCTGCCCCGACTCGCTTCACCGCCTTCGGCACGGCACAGCACGTCTAGTGGTAATCCTGTGATCTATAACTGCAGCAGTTCCTTGGTTGATGCGGTAGGAAAATTTTGATTTTGTGCTAGCGTAGCCTACGCGTATCCCTTCACCACCATATCTACCTATTAGCTTTATGCTATTCCAAGTATGTTTATCATGTTATTTGTGTTATCTATGCCTCTAAATGAAAATGATGATGTTATTTATTGTAATGGGAAAAGTTGGTTAAAAAGCTCTCGTGAACTTGATGCACACTTTACTTTTATTGCATTCAATAAAGATGAACCATTGTGATTAATATTATGATGATAGTGGCTTGATAAATGTTTAAGGTTGGGAGTTAGCCCATATGTGCTGTCACATGCAAAACTTTCAACATGTTCCATTATCTATTTAGTTGATATCATGTACTTTTTCTATGGATGCCTATCATGACGAAATAATGTGGAAATAGAGTTAAGTTTAAATGAGTTTGTATAAATGGTTAGATAGAATCCTGGGCCGCTAATCTAAGCCATGCATCATTCATGGTGGAAATTTACTTACATGCTATTTTGAACTCTCTGTGATACACCCTACAACAAAAAGCAATATCAAGTGGTAAATAAAGAGGGTGTTGAGATTGTTCATTATGTTTGTTTGTCTTGCTGTTTTGATATGGGCTTGATCCATATCATGGGACAAGAGGTACCCCAGTTGAGACTCTTGATGATACCGTTATTACTTACAATGATAGATAACTTAAACTTGCTCTGTTTCCCAAGTTGAGTAATCATGGTGTAGGTACTTGTATTCAAGGGGCATGAGACATCTAACCTTTACTTTATCAAGGCCACTACTCATATTTTCTTTCACATTCAACTTTAATCATTCAAGATGCTATGATAGGGGAATGAGAGCTTGACACCAAGTATTACCATTTCATTCAATACCTTAACCCTGCGTTTGGATGTATGAATTGGGAGCTTGGAATTGGAATTCTGGAATCTTTGAGCCGATTCTGCTGTTTGGAGTGGATTTGGAATTGGGCTCGGAATTGTCGAGCGAATTCCGAGAGAGCCTCCTCGCGTGCGAAGCTAGGCTTCCGCAATTCGGAGGTCAGACCCTCGGAATTGCCTGGAATTGTTACGACTCACAAGTCGTCTCTTTCCCGACTTTCTGTGTGGCCGCGCTGCTGCCCGCCGGCCGTTGCGCCCTCCGTCGTGCTGCTTCCCGCTGCGCTGCTGCCTGCCGGCCGCTGCGCGCCCCCGCCGTGCTGCTTCCCGCTGCCCTGCTGCCTGCCGGCCGCGGCGCCCACCGCCGTGCTGCTGCCTGCTAGCCCGCTGCAGCCCCCCGCCGCACTGCTGCCCGCCCGCCCGCTGCCGGCCGACGCCCCGCTGCTGCTCCCCACCGGCCGTTGCTGCCCGCAGTGAGACTGGCGCCCCGCTGCTGCAGCCCGCCTCGAGAGCCACCAATGGCTGTGGGATCGATTTGAGCTTGCTGGCCGTGGGATTGCTCGAGCCAATCGCTCGAGCTTGCTGGCCGTGGGATCGATTCGTGGCGATTTGGGGTAGCAGAGCATGAGGCGAAGGTGGTCACGCTCATGGCTTGCACGGCGGCGGCGACGGCCGGAGGAGAACGACGGCGGCGACAGCTAGAGGAGAACGACGACGAAAACATTCGATTCCACGGTTTATACATCCAAACAAGAATTGGAATTTGGTATCATCCTCAGATTCCAATAGGTAATACCACGCACATCCAAACAACTGATGTGGAATTGGAGTCCAATTCATTTCTAGCTCAGATTTGGTATTGTCACCCCAATTCAATTCCATGGCCCAATTCATACATCCAAACACAGCATAAGTAGAATAGTTTGGAGGATAGATGAAACATATGCATGATTTACCTCTACTTATTTATACATCTTTTCCAAAGTGTCCACCTTTTATATTCAGATTTTCTACACTCTATGGACCACAAGTATGCAAAAGTAAGAATGTCCATAGTACTATCTTTTATGTTGCACTTTGTGAACTATCATTGATCATCTTTTCATTGAATACTTGATATCACTTTATAAACTGTTTGCATATTGCTACTTCTTTGAAATAATGAATCATTTGACTTTATGTAGCAGTAGCAATCATTTTGTATATCCATGTTGTGATTATATTGCAAAGTTCATGTTAGTTTTATCACTTTCATACTCGAGGACGAGCATGAGTTAAGCTTGGGGATGTTGATGCATCTAAAATGCATACATGAACTTTGCACTATAATAGTTATATTCCATTCATATTTGCATCATATAAGGGGTATATTACTGTTATTTAATGGTTTTTGGTTATAATGATTTCCCCTTTATATGGAATTAATCCTGCGCAGGCAGAAAACCCCTATTTCTTTCTTTATTTGTTTCAGGACCTTAACGACGTCATAATGAGCTATAAATTTAGGGGAGTCATTATTTTGGAAGGAGAAGATTTAGGAGCGAAAGAAGTCAACGAACAGAGGATGGAGGACCAAAAGGGGGGTCCCACGCGGCTACAGTACCAGGCCGCGTGGGCCCATCCAATTTGGCCCTCGTGGCCCCGTTTGCATCGATCCTTCGCCCAGAAGCATCCTCGTGACCTAAAAACGCCTATATAAAAGGTCCCCCGACGTTTTCCAGAGGGAGGCGGCGGAGAAACATGAAACCAGAAACAGAGAGACAGAAGGCTGCCGCCGGAGAAGATCGGAGGGGGGAACGCCGCCGGAATCACCTCCGGAGGTCTTCTCCATCCCCCCTCCGGAGTCTCCATCAACACCACCACCAAGACCAGCACCATCTCCATCACCATCTCCATCACCATCTTCGTGATCCACTTCATCCCCCTCATAGTTTGAGATTGGTTGATCCCTAGCTATCGTCTAAGTGCTATTCTACATGTTTGTGAATTGCTACTTGTCATTGTTTTGTGGGGAGATCATAGTTTCAGATTGTGTTGTATCACTTATACCACTGAATCATATCATGTCTTGGCGTTGTGAGTAGTTCTCTCATGTTCCTGGGGGTATAGGATGAATTGGCAATGATTTATATATGACATGTGTTGGTATTTTGTCTAGTTTTTATCTCTGATGTGATTCTATGATGGTGTTGTGCGAACGTCGACTGCATATCACTTCACCTATATGGGCTCATAGGAGAACACCATAATGTGATGAATTGAGGAGGACTTAGGGGGACAAGTAAACCTGAGACCGAATCATGAAGTTACTTTATGGGGTATTAGCATCGGGGACCTTAAAGATTAATGCTATGGTGGGACTTTATGTCTTAATAACTCTTGTTTAGTCATTTACTTGGCCACATGATCCATCATAAGAGGTTTAGTTTATTCATTTAGCTATTCCTAATTATGGCTCCGTCCAAAGAAGATTAAAACTTGACAAAATGTTTACCTTGTTGTTCTAGAAATATTTATGCCATGAAGTCTAATTAGCCCTTGGGAACTCTCTCCACCTATAAGAAACACACACTTGAGCTTGTCCTCTTGCTGCATAGAGGATTGGGCTTTCTCTCTTTGAGAGCTTTCACTTGTAATATTGCATTCTGAGCATTTTACTTTATTGCAATCTATACACCAAAAACCCCAAAACACTTGCATCATTTAATCATTTTAGTTTGTCTAGTGCATAGATAATAAGAGTAGTGACGCTCTTGTTTGAGAGGATAAATACTTATACCTTTTACTCCTCGTGGGATCGATACTTTACTTACACATCGAAGACTTCAACGATCCCCTATACTTGTGGGTATCACCTAGCTGTAATTCATTCACCCATCACATGCATATTTTATTTACTTGAGAGACTCCACTAGTGAACCCATGGCCCCCGGTCCATCTTTTTACATTGTTTACAACCTCATTTACTTGCTTTTAATCATTATTACTCCTCTGGTCACTTTTCATATTTCATCATACAATTAACCACTTTGTTTTCTGCGAGACCGGAAAGATTGACAACCTTTCCGCCGTTGAGGCCAAAGTATTTTGGTTGAGTGTGTGCAGGTCCACGTCTGTTGAAGGTCAAGCGCCAGAGATCTTCAACATTCACCTCGTTGTTGATTTCAAAGTCCTACTGGTTCGATAAACCTCGGTTCGTTAAACGAGGGAAAACTGCTACTAGCTGCAATTCCGCCTTCGCTTGGGGCACCACCCAACTTATTTTAATACAGCAGCAATGCTCCTTTTTCCTCTTCTCACGACAACACGGCTAGGCATTGTCGGGTCGGTGATGAAGAAGCATTGGTAAACTTGGCTAGCCAGTACCCATGGTTCAGTTTTCGCGATGACGCTCGCGGTAGCAATAGACTTGGAGGCTTCGGGTATAGACATGGTGGTGAAATATCCGTCTTCTTTTTTTGGACTGACGCTCTTAGCCCAACTGACACGGAACATCGGCACCTTGTCTCTAGAGTAGTCCAGCTCCCAGATCTCCTCGATCCTTCCGTAGTACCTTTCTTTGACGTCACCGGTGAAGGATTCCATCGTTACCCCTGAGTTCTGATATTCGCTATTCCTATCTTTTTCCTCCGTGTAGAACGTGTAACCGTTGATATCGTATGCCTGATATGTCATCAGGTTGGGCGCGGGGCCCTGTGACAAGAGGAATATGAGTTTTCCTTCCGCGGAAGTCATTGACGGAGGATTATCTAGAAGGTGGCGTTTGAACCAACGTGTGAAGGTGGCGTTGTGCTCTTTGATTATTTCAACATTCGTTCGATGCTGACCACGTTCACTGTACTTCTTCTCAATAAAGTTCTTGTGCTTTTCCAACCAAGGATCGACCACTTGTATGTGTTGTAGCACTACAAAGTTTGCACTGTCAAAGTCGGCGCGTCGGCCAGAGTCTTCCACTTGTAGTTCCCTCCTGCCTGTTTTGTGACCTGCTACATCGAGCCTGCCAATGTGCTTATTTTCGGGCAGACCAACAGGGTTCTCGACGTATAGAAAATTCATGCAGAAAGAGATGCACTCTTCGGTGAGATAGCCCTGGACGATGCTTCCATCTGGACTTGCCTTGTTACGAACATATCTTTTGATGCCACCATTCATCCTTTCGAACGACATCATGCCGTGCAGAAACATCGGCCCGAGCTGGATGATATCATCCACGACATGGATCAGCAAATGCACCATAACGTCGAAGAATGCAGGAGGGAAGTAAATCTCAAGCTCATTTAGTATCACAATGATCTCTTCCTGTAGCCTTACGGCTTTCTTCATGCTGATCGACTTTCGAGAGATGACGTCGAAAAAGTTGCATAGGTCAAATAGCGTTTGACGGACGTGTGGGTCCATTATCCCTCGGAGTGCAACCGGAAGTATCTACATCATCAGCACGTGACAGTCATGAGACTTCAACCCACTGAACTTTTGTTTCGCAACATCCAGATATCTGCTTATCTTCCCCGCGTAACCGGAAGGAAATTTCACTCCGAGAAGGCACTTGATAAACTGTTCGATCTCCTTCTGGCTTAGAGTGAAGCACGAAGGAGGGCAGTAATAGTCATTCTGTTGTGCATTTTTGCCCTTCCGACGACCTTCTGTCTCCTCCTCCTCGGATAGATCATTATCATCATCAGGGCGTCCTCTGTGGAGATCTTTCCTGATGCCCAATGATCTGAAGGGGTCGTTGCATAGAAAACAAAAAATTTCCTACGAAACAAGCGGAAGAAACCCCACGATCTAGATCTATTAGACGAAGGTAGTGAAATGGAGATCCAATCTCTTACCCTTGAAGATCGAACAAACGCGTTTTGTCGGTGCAGGGGTTGGCTAGTCGATCCCCGCAACTAGACTCATCTAGCCGCGAGGAGATTTATTTCCTCGAAGATCCAATCCGATGAAGCGCCGCATGAGCAGCACCTCTGCAGTATCCACACGTACGGCTCGATGTAGATTCCGCCTTCTTGATCCCGCAAGCAAGGAGGGAGTGGCTAGATAGATCTCGGCACCACGACGGTTGTGGTGGTGCTGATGGTTTAGATCTCCATGAGCATGGCTTCGCCTAAGCCATGGCATGAAATGGGAAAGGAGGAGGTGGCGCAGCAGCAGCCCTACAGCTAGGGGTGGTGCGGCAAGGGAGGAGGTTAGGGCAAGAGGGGGCAACGGCTAGGGCTTTTGCTCCCTTTTTTTTCTGGTGCCGCACCCCCCACCCCTATATATAGGTGGCGGCTAGGGCAAGGGATGGGGCGCCCCATCTAGGGCTGGCTGCCCTTGGGTGCCTTGGCCCCCAAGCAAAATCCTAGGGTTTGGGGCGCCTCCCCTTGGGCCCCTTTGGGCCTAGCCGCATGGGCTTAGGGAATTGGTGCGGCTAGCCCACAAGGCTATTGCACCAACCCTATATTCCATGTGGGCCCCATGCTCCTATGGGCCCCACTTCTAGACTCCTTTAGAACCTTCTAGACCCTTCCGGTACCATACCGAAAAATTCCGGAACTTTTCCGACACCTCCGGAAACCACTTTCCTTATATGAATCTTATTCTCCGAACTCTTCTGGATCTCCTCGTGACGTCTAGGATCCTATTCGAGACTCCGAATCACCATTCATTCATACCATCAATAATCTCATCGCTAACCCTAGCTACATCGGAGCGTTAAGTGTGTGACCCTACGGGTTCGAGAACATGCAGACATCATCAGATCAATAATCAATAGCGGGACCGGGATTCCCATATTGACTCCTACATATTCAACGAAGTTCCTTATCGATTGAACCACGATGCCGGAGATTCTTAATCTCATATACGATTCGCTTTGTGTCACCGATATTTAACTTGCCCGAGATTCGATCGTCGATATCTCCATATCTAGTTTCATCTCGTTACCTGGCAAATTCTCTTTACTCATCCATAATATAGGATCTCCGTGATTACCACTTAATCACATGGTGCAACCTTTCTGATGCTATATTACCGAGAGGGCCCAGAGATATCTTTTCCGTCACAAGGAAGGACAAATCCCACTCTTGATTCATGTCACCCAACAAATACCATCGGAGATACCTAAAAGACACCTTTATAATCACCCAGTTACGAAGCGAAGTTTGATGTCCACAAAGTATTCCTCCGGTAAACGGGAGTGACATAATCTCATGGTCTAAGGAAACTATACTTGGCATATACAAAAGCGTTGACAATGAAACTGTATGACACGATCAATTGCAACTCTTTTATTATTGGGTCTTGTCCATCACATCATTACTCCTAATGATATGACTCCGTTATCAAGTGACTATAACAAGTCCATGGTTAGGAAACTCTAACCATCTCTTGACTAACGAACCAATCTGATAGAGGCTTACTAGGGACACCTGGTTGTTTATATTCCACACATGTATTATGTTTCCAATTAATACAATTATAGCATGGATAATAAACTATTATCATAAACATGAATATACTAATAAACTACTTTATTATTGTCTCTAGGGCATATTCCCAACAGTCTCCCACTTGCACTAGAGTCAATAATCTAGTTTACATTTTCTCGATCCAACACTCATGGTGTCTAACACTCATGGAGTCTCAGTGCTGATCATGTTTGCTCATGGAAGATGTTCTGTCTGTGTTCTGTACTATATAGTTCTTTATGTTCTTTGCAAAAAATTAATGTCACCTAAGTTGACATTACTCTATCATCACATGATAAACCTTATATCATCACATGATAAACCTCATCATCATATGACGAATATAATATATTTGGTTACAGAGTGAGACTTTCGTTTCCTTTTTATGCCTACATGACGTATGATCAGTCAAAAGAACTTTCACATAGCATGTGCACACGGAACTCACTCAATCTTGAAACAAAATTTCTCAAACCAAAATATTATATCTTTTAATCCTTGAATTAATCATATACTCCTATATGTTATAGACTCTAGAAATCGATAGTGCAGTCAAGTCACTTCGATATTTTCGATCACGCTTTTGCTGCGCTTCTGCCTTCATGAGATCTCCCTTTAGTTTGGTTTTATGACTTCAACCAAGTCTACCAATCTCTAGATTCTATTATCTCAACTCCATGAAAAATGACTCCTCATTTAACATGTTCTTCTAACCAAGAACTTGGGTCACATATCGTCAAATACAAACACATGGTTCTTATATGTTTTAGTCCTACGAACAATTCATAGCAAACACTAACATATCCTCCAACCATCATTTTTGTACTGAGTTATCAACTCAATGTTTCACCTATTTCTCACAAGCAGATGAACCTTTCTTCTCTTGTTCCATTTTGAACTCCTTCAAAATCTTACTTAGGTTAAACATCATAACATAATGCTTTATCAAATCCATAGATACATCCATCTCCATGGATATTTGACGTTCAAACTAACTTCATAAGTTATACGTTGGTTCCTGACTCATTTACAACATTTATGAAATCTCCATTTCACTCAAACAAGATGTTGTAAACTCCCACTCAAATATACACCATACACGTATTAAATTGTGAAACCACTTTGGCTCCCACTCAGAAATATGTTATCCTTGTATTTGACCATGATTTAACTAGCTCCCACTCAAACATATGTCTCCACATATTTTGATCATGGAAAATAGTTTCTGCTCTAACTTAACATATGTAACCACATATTTTAATTATATCCCACTCAGTTCTTTATGCACTTTCTCGATATTTGGACACCTCCAAAATTCTTAATTAACTTTTAAATTTTGAGAAGTCATATACGAAACGCTAGTACTTTACTAGCTTTAAGTTTTATTTATTCTCTACAAAACCCCTTTTGAGGAATAAATATGTGAAACATCACTTTCACAAATCAAGTAACAATTACTTTGTGATTTAAACTTAACATCGAATGACTCTTAGTCACTTTCGTATTTAAGGCTTCTATTTCTTCTTTGTAGTTTCGTAGGTAGGTCTTGTTTCTTAAACATGACAAGTAAATCATGAATATTATTTTGTAACCTGGCAAAATACAATATTCTTGAATCCTACTTCTCTCAGAAAAACTTAACTCGAAATTCAATGATCACTATCATTAATTTCTCTTTTAAATATTAAGTCTAAACCATTAATGCACTTTTCAAAATGTGCCACTTGATAATTAAAAGCAAGATCAACCATCTTGATTTAAGTATCTTTATTCCATCAATCCTCTTTATCAATGAAACTCCTTTCACGATAAACCACTAAATACCTTTAGCATAACCAACAAGTTGATTTGCACCTTTTAGTCTCATATTGTGGAATCTTATTCATAGTCACACTTATGAATATACTACAACATTATTCGCAACAAGCTCTAATTAATCATTGAAACCTCCTTTTCTCATAAATCATATGAAAAAAAACATATGCGAATCATACATAGACCCTTGTTTCTAAACGGAGTGTTATCAAATAAATCTAAATGTTACAAATAAACCCTAATAAGAAAAACCCTTTTATTTTATCAGACCACACAATATCTAATATAATGTGATTACAATATTTAGGGCGCATCAAAACGTCTTTTGAATAAAATCTAAATATTGCAATTTGCGAAAACACTTTTCACAAGTCTTCATACTAAAACAATAACTCAAATATTTTGTCTCTTTTGATCAAATCGAAAAGACTCAATTTTCTCGTTAACTTAACATCCTTAACTCCAGAATTTTATTTGATCTCATCAAATATCATAACTTGAATAAATACATCTATTTACTCATATCATTTATGATGGAGTGCACAAAATAATGACATCTAACATTTGCTGAAAATACAACCAACACTTGTGTTTATTTTCGGCAACTCATGACACTCTTCCAAAGGGTGGCATCTTATTCACACTACTTCAAAATAAGGCACATGTGTTAAACATCAAAATGTTCTTCACAATACTTAGAATGAACAAATAAAATGTCATTATTGAGTTTTAGATATTTTTAGTATGTTTCATATTTATAAATGTTCAACCAATTTATCATCTAGATTATAATAAGAATAATACACTTATAATCGAAAACTTGTGATTTCCAAAAAGGATCACTCATGAAAATAGAACAACCATTGTCTTTAACATGAATAACCGTCTCACATAAGCAAGACACACTAATTAAAATCACACTTAATTCGACTACAAAACTTATTCAAATCCTCTAATCCAAATGATAAATGTAGAGACAGATCGTTGCCAGCATCAACTCCTTGATTGCCACCATTCCGCAACGTCTTCCTAGATCCTTTATGCAAATCTCAAGCAGCAGGTTCTATTTTCATAAAACAGAATGAGTATCAAATACTTATTGAAAACGCCACAATTGCAATTTGGACTTAAACACTTATAACTTGTATATCAATATATACTTTCTGCATTGTCAACTTCTTGCTATGGGTTCCACATTGACATGACGCAGCCGAGACACAAATTCATAGAAAGTGATCAAATCCCTTCCTATGACATAGTCTCCGGCATAATTCTTGAAGCTGGGGAGAAGCTAGCGTAGCACCCCATCTATCGTGAAATCGCCATTCATCTCGTAGTTCCAAACAAGCACTAGACGATGATGTATCTCATGCATTATCCTCAGGTGTTGTTCCAAGCAAGTGTTCTCTTCCATCTTGAGTGAAAGAAAACCGTCGAGACATTCGAACTTTACAATTCTAACTTGTGTTGAAAACCTATTTTCAGCTCACCAACAATCTCCATTGCAGTCAAGTTCTTGAATTGTCTACTTAGGTCAGAATTCATGAAGGTGCATATCATCCACTTGACTTTCAAGTAGGTGGTTCAAAACCACTCCATGTACTCTTCATAGCTTGCAGAAACGTTTGGGCATTCTTCTAATGGTTCATCTAACACGTAGAGCTCAGCATTGGTGTGTAGGACTTCTTTAAGACGCAGGTACTACTCAACAAATTTGACCCATCGAGACGCAGTTTTTCAGCAACGAACAGACTACCGTAGTCGACCATGATCTACAAGGATTTTTGCAAAGACATCTTAGGACTTTTGTTTATGATAATTTTAGTTCATCTTAATCAAAATTACTATATGAACTCCCACTAAACTCAACATCTCTTAGGTTATTTTAGTGACACACGATCCAAATCCACTACACCACAACCGATCATCACATGAGATGATGTAGCTTCAAAGGTGAACATCACCATGTTGATCATATCGTCCATATGACTCGTGTTTTAACCTTTCGGTTCTTGTCTTCCGAGGCCATGTCTGTACATGCTAGGCTCGTCAAGTAAACCGTAGTATTTCCGCGTGTGTAAATCTGGCTTACACCCATTGTATGCGAACGTAGAGTCTATCACACCCGATCATCACGTGGTGCTTCAAAACGACGAACTTTTGCAACGGTGCATACTAGGGGAGAACACATCTTGATATTAACGAGAGAGATCACCTTATCATGCTACCGTCACGATCAAATCTAAGCATAACAATAAGGTGCATAAAAGGATTAACATCACATGCAATTTAAAATTGTGATATGATATGGCCTTTTCTTCTTGTGCCTTTGATCTCCATCTCCAAAGCACCGACATGATCTCCATCATCACCGACATTGTGGCGCCTCCTCCATGGTTGCCATCACCAACTATTGCAACTACAACTATTGCTACTCTTAGCGATAAAGTAAAGCAATTACATGGTGATTCAATGACACATAGGTCACATAAAATAATAGACAACCATATGGCTCCTGCCGGTTGTCGTACTCATCGACATGCAAGTCGTGAAAGATTACAAACATGATCATTGCATACATTATCACAAATCACACATTGGCCATACCACATCACATGACCCCCTGCAAAAACAAGTTAGATGTCCTCTACATTGTTTATGCAATTTTTACATGGCTTGGGTCAACGAGATAGAACCGTTCTAATCTACGCAAAAACCACAACGGTGATATATAAGTTGCTTATTTACTCATCCTTTTAAAAGGCCTCCCATTGCAAATCGCATCTCACCATAGCTAGAGAAACAGACACCCGCCAGCCACTTATGCAATACAAGTTGCATGTCAATCGTGGAACCGGTCTCTCGTGCGTGGACGAGTAAATTGGTCCGGGCCGCTTCAATCTAACCATCCAACAAGATACGAAGTACATGCAAGAAGGTAGCAACAAAAATATCAATGCCCACAACACTTGTTTTCTAATCACACCAACATCTACGAATAGATCTAGGCTCTGATACCACTGAAGGGGTCGTTGCATAGAAAACAAAAATTTTCCTACGAAACAAGCGGAAGAAACCCCACGATCTAGATCTATTAGACGAAGGTAGAGAAGTGGAGATCCAATCTCTTACCCTTGAAGATCGAACAAACGCGTTTTGTCGGTGCAGGGGTTGGCTAGTCGATCCTCGCAACTAGACTCATCTAGTCGCGAGGAGATGTATTTCCTCGAAGATCCAATCCGATGAAGCGCCGCATGAGCAGCACCTCTGCAGTATCCACACGTACGGCTCGATGTGATTTCGCCTTCTTGATCCCGCAAGCAAGGAGGGAGTGGCTAGATAGATCTCGGCACCACGACGGTTGTGGTGGTGCTGATGGTTTAGATCTCCATGAGCATGGCTTCGCCTAAGCCATGGCATGAAGTGGGAAAGGAGGAGGTGGCGCAGCAGCAGCCCTACAGCTAGGGGTGGTGCGGCAAGGGAGGAGGTTAGGGCAAGAGGGGGCGGCGGCTAGGGCTTTTGCTCCCTTTTTTTCTTGTGCCGCACCCCCCACCCCTATATATAGGTGGCGGCTAGGGCAAGGGGTGGGGCGCCCCATCTAGGGCCGGCTGCCCTTGGGTGCCTTGGCCCCCAAGCAAAATCCTAGGGTTTGGGGCGCCTCCCCTTGGGCCCCTTTGGGCCTAGCCGCATGGGCTTAGGGAATTGGTGCGGCTAGCCCACAAGGCTATTGCACCACCCCTATATTCCATGTGGGCCCCATACTCCTATGGGCCCCACTTCTAGACTCCTTTAGAACCTTCTAGACCCTTCCGGTACCATACCAAAAAATTCCGGAACTTTTCCGACACCTCCGGAAACCACTTTCCTTATATGAATCTTATTCTCCGGACTCTTCCGGATCTCCTCGTGACATCTAGGATCCTATCCGAGACTCCGAATCACCATTCATTCATACCATCAATAATCTCATCGCTAACCCTAGCTACATCGGAGCGTTAAGTGTGTGACCCTACGGGTTCGAGAACATGCAGACATGATCAGATCAATAATCAATAGCGGGACCGGGATGCCCATATTGACTCCTACATATTCAACGAAGTTCCTTATCGATTGAACCATGATGCCGGAGATTCTTAATCTCGTATACGATTCCCTTTGTCTCACTGATATTTAACTTGCCCGAGATTCGATCGTCGATATCTCCATATCTAGTTTCATCTCGTTACCTAGCAAATTCTCTTTACTCGTCCATAATATAGGATCTCCGTGATTACCACTTAATCACATGGTTGCAACCTTTCTGATGCTATATTACCGAGAGGGCCCAGAGATATATTTTCCGTCACAAGGAAGGACAAATCCCACTCTTGATTCATGTCACCCAACAAATACCATCGGAGATACCTGAAAGCCACCTTTATAATCACCCAGTTACGAAGCGACGTTTGATGTCCACAAAGTATTCCTCTGGTAAACGGGAGTGACATAATCTCATGGTCTAAGGAAACTATACTTGGCATATACAAAAGCGTTGACAATGAAACTGTATGACACGATCAATTGCAACTCTTTTATTATTGGGTCTTGTCCATCACATCATTACTCCTAATGATATGACTCCGTTATCAAGTGACTATAACAGGTCCATGGTTAGGAAACTCTAACCATCTCTTGACTAACGAACCAGTCTGATAGAGGCTTACTAGGGACACCTGGTTGTTTATATTCCACACATGTATTATGTTTCCAATTAATACAATTATAGCATGGATAATAAACTATTATCATAAACATGAATATACTAATAAACCATTTTATTATTGCCTCTAGGGCATATTCCCAACATGATCTTAGGTCGCTTCTTGCTTTCGGCCCATCTTTGGTCCTCTCCGGCATGTTGAGAAGGGTGCCAAGCAGACTCTCGCACACGTTCTTCGTGATATGCATGACATCAAGGCTATGAGGTGTTTCGAGGATCTTCCAATATGGCAAGTCCCAGAAAACAGACCTTATTTTCCATACCTTCAGCAGTGGTGGAGGAGCCTTTTGCTTCTTCCCCGGCGGAGGGCACTCGTCCCAGTTTGTCAACAACATGTCGATTTCTTCGCCGCTCCTCTTACGTGGGGCTCTTCGGATCTCAACGGTACCATCAAACAGCTCTTTGCGTTTTCTCCACGGGTCATCCTTGCGAAGCCACCTTCGATGTCCCATGAACACTGTTTTTGAAGACCCGGGATCTTTCTCTAGCTGCATATATGTTGTATCGTCCATGCACCTAACGCATGCACAGTGTCCGTGGGCCACCTGGCCTGCGATATATCCGTAACCGAGATAGTCTTGCACCGTCGTGATCAACGCGGCTCTCATAGGGAGTAGTCTTCTGCGACAGCGTCCCATGTGCTGACCCCTTCAGTCCATATCTTTTGTAGCTCATCTCTCAAGAGCTGCAGATACAGATTGATGTCATTTCCTGGTTGTTTCGGCCCTTGGATTAGCATGCTCATGTGAATGTACTTCCTCTTCATGCACAACCATGGGGGTAGGTTGTATATCTATACAAACATGGGCCACGTGCTATGTGTGATGCTCTGGTTGCCAAACGGATTGAGCCCATCGGTGCTCACACCCAACCTGACGTTTCTTGGATCGTCCCCAAAAGTTGGGTATTCAAAGTCTAATGCTTCCCACTGCTTAGCATCTGAAGGGTGTCTCGGCATCTTATCCGCCTCTTCGTTTTCCGGCTTATTCCTTTCCGCGTGCCAGCACATTAACTTTGCTTCTTAGGGTCTGTGAAAAGCCGCTGCAGACGAGGAATGATCGGAAGGTACCATACCACTTTTCGAGGAGCTTTCTTTTTCCCTTTCTTGTATCGAGTAGCACCGCACACCGGACATGCAGCTTTCTTCGCGTCATTTTCCGGATAAATGAAGCAATCATTGATGCAAATGTGGTATTTGATGTGCGGTAAATCAAAAGGGCACATGATTTTTTTGGCCTCTTCGATACTGCTAGGACACGTGTTCCCCTCAGGAAGACGATCATGCCAAAATTTCAAGATCTCATCGAAGCTTGCGTCTGTCCATTTGTGTTTTGCCTTCATCTGCAGAGCCATGAGCGTTACTTTCAAGCGGGTATCCTCGGGCCCACATCCCGCATACAACGGAGCATTCGAGTCTATCTCCAGCTGCGCCAGCTTAGCCTCTCTAGCAGTGTTACTCGACTTTCTGAGAAGCAATTCTTGAACATGAGGGTCCCGCACGACTGAAGTTAGCAGCGTCGGCGTGCCCGCGTCTTCTCCACCAGTTACGTCGGCTTCTTCTTTATCATCATGCCCGACATATTCTTCGTCATCATAATCGGGAGGCGCCTCTTCGTCTTCCTGATAATTTCTCGCCGCGCCCCCATTGACGTCCTCATCATCATCCTCCTAAGTGAAGTCATCCATAAAACCTTTCCTGAGCAGATGCTCCTGCAATGTGCCGGAAAAGGGATCGAGCACGGTGTCGAGTTTGCATGTTCGACACGGACACTTTATCCCGGTGTCATTGTTTTTAACCATCACGGTCGTCACATATTTCAAATATCTAGCAACAATACTTTCTCTTATCATGATGACCATTGTCGCCTACGCTCTACATATAGAACAAAAGAATTATATTAGAAACAAAATATTTCACGGAAAAATTCGGCATGACCTTTGTTAATTTTTGGCCCCGGGAGTGCCGGAAAATTCGCCGAAATGGAAATGAATCTACATTTCGGCAAAAACATCGGCAACTCATCATTTCGATCATGGCATACACATATGCAAACACACGCCGGCGCATCACAACCTTCTTCATCATTACATTCACATACATGTGCGCGCCCGTCGGCCCGCACGCGCAACAACCACCACACACACATCACAATCTTCTCATCCATCACATACAACCCACACACATCACAACCTTCTCATCCGTCACATACAACCACACACATCACAACCTTCTCATCCATCATATAAACTCACCATTAAGAGGGCGAGAGACGTCGAAAGAGAGAGCGCCCGGAGGAGGAAGATCGAGCACGAGATATGGGAGATGTTTCCTCACATATATATGAAGCAAATAAGTAGATTTAGGTGGAAAAAATATGTGAAGAGAGAGAAGAAAATGAGGTGGGGAGGAGGAAGGGATGACCAGATCTGAAAATGATTGGGGAAGAAGAGGAGAAGAGGAGAGAAAAGGAGGTGGTGGTGGGTGCAGCCAAAAAGTTAAAGTGCAGCCAGGCTTAGCCGTGGCGCACTTAAATAGGTTGCGCCACTAGTATATACTGGCCATGGCGCATGGGCAGACGATGCGCGACGGCTAAGTTGGGATACAGGTGCCAGCAGAAAAGATAAACCTGGTCCCACACTTAGCCATGGCGCACCGACGGGATGCTGCGCCACGCATATTTTCCTAGCCGTGGCGCACATAATTTAGGAGCGCCACGCGTACTTGTGCGCAGACCGGCCGGCCAGGGTCCAACTTAGCCGTGGCGCAGGGTTGTGCAGCGTGCGTCACGGCTATTGGACTACCCGTGGCGCAGGCCCAGGTGGTGCGCCACGCATACTTAGCCGTGACGCAGGTCGTGGTTAGTGCGCCACGGCTATAGATCCCACCTATAAGCATTTTCCTGCTAGTGCTCGCAGCCATGCACAGTCGGTCTCAAGACGATAGTCGACATCGGCTTTTAACAAAGCATGCTGACTCCCGAAAGACGTAAAAGTTCTACACGACTTTCCTGTCCAATGTCCATGTGTACATTCCTTTAGCCTCGTGATGTAGCTTGACAAAGCTATGGGAGAGATCTTATCATACCTTTAAGAACTTCAGCTTTCTACTCAACTTGTGTCCTTAATTCATGGATTAACTCTTAATTATACTCAACTAGCTCTTAGTCGAGCCGCATGGCCATGCTTTTTTAATCAAGCCACCCGAGTGGTCCCAGAGAGCATGTTTCCAGTCGGAGGGACAAATCCCGTCTTGGTCAACTACGTCATGCAGCTTGCTTCTCGACTTAGCCTGAACTTTGCCTTTATAACTATCATCCTACATATACCGTTGACAACATCTAAGTCGGCCGATCCACAACTCGGATCGTACAATATGACCTCAGGTCTAGGATTGTGACACACATTGATGAGACTCACAAATGAAAACTTGCTCGTTGTCTCTCATAGTGGGTCAGTCCGACTCGCCAAACTCATTGTCTGAGTTTGTGTGTTGACTTAGCATCTTCATGCCCATGACAAGTGAAATCGAATCATTAGTCGACTTAACACATTAGTAAGAGTTAAGCGTCCGCCACCTAACTCTATTGAGTAAGAACATTTAGAACAAGTATGTTATTACAAATATGGTTCTGCAACTGAATCACATATTCAATATCTAAAGATAAAAATTTCAACGACTATTCTTTAAGTATTCCATATACCAATTGGATCGGCCTTACCGAGTCCGACTCTAGGACATAACACACAGTCTCCACCTACACTAGTGCGGAGTCAACATCACATGCATAGGTAACATATACCCATTGCGCTTGTGTGCGCCTCGTGCTTTAGTTGTGGAAGAGGTTTTGTTAACAGAACCACAACATTTGCATCCGTGTGTATCTTGCATAGCTTTATGTCTCCCTTGTCGATGAATTGTCGAATGAGATGAAACTGTCTCCGGATATGCTTGGTCTTGTGGTGTTCCCTTGGTTTCTTGGCATGCGTTTTAATATTTGAAGTGTATCGTATGTGTTCTGCAGTTTGAATTTCACTTGTATGTGTCGGGATGGCCGTTGCAAGACGCCCCGACACCTACACTTAAAGGCCTCGCTCTTGGACATAGGAGTTTTGGATCTTATATAGAATCTTTGGGGGATGTAACCCGTGGAACGGTCTCGATCCAAGTGTGATATCACGCGCATTGAGGCACACATCTTGCTGGATGAGTGAGAGCTATGTTTCTATTATGGCCTCAAGCATACGATTTATGTTGAATGGGGCTAACTCGGGCCAAAGAGTTGTTGTGATGACATACCTGCACTGCTTGTATTCAGAACAATGTGGGGTGAGCCACCATGGTACATTGTGTCACGCTTAGCAGTTGTAATAAAATCTAGGACCGACTTTGTATCACGTATATTTGTTCGTGAAAGGTACCAGGAGGTATTTATATGAAATTTAGGGTTGGGATCGACTCGAGCTCGAAAGAGGCAGCGGTGAAAGGTGGGGTCACGTGTGCGACGTGGCCTAACTTGGCTAACGCAAGAATAAGGGTCGTGGGACCCAGTGGCTCCTCTTTGAGATGTTCTCGTGATGTGCTCTTCATCCTTGATCAAAACGGATTCTAGATTTTCTGAGGATTTTATCTCATTCGGGAAGGTTTTTGAAGTACGCAATGACGCGAAAGGCTTTGAATGAAAATTTAAAGTAATTTGGCATAAATACGCGGTAAAATTAATAAATGACAATAGAGATGTTATACTACACTTCAAAAGGCACATATAAGTTTATGTTGTATAATCGATGCTCCGTATTTTGCTGGATTTGAAGCTCAGGCGTCGTGAATCTACGATGTACCTCATCTTTGTGTGGCCGGTGGATGCTTATGGGAGGTTGGGATTTAGGTGGATATGGGGTGACAACTGGGTTGGTCGGCTACATGTCTATGGTACGCCGTCGGAGAAGGTTGACTTTGTAGTTGCCAGTAGAGCAACCCTAGATGGTAGGAGTTCTTTGCGCTTTTAGGGAAACTCCAACACGGCAAACCATTCGTCTATCCATATTTGTTTCTGTCTGCGCGGGCAGAGGGCACAGCCTATCGCGGTGATGTAAACATACCAGTGTCTGTTTCGTTGTCCGCTTGGACCCATTTTCAGCATACATTTTAGCTGGAATTTGCGTCCAGTCGGACACGCCTCGGACGACTGCATTGTCCTTTTCTGGTTTGCCCGTCAGTGACCCACAATTCACCTCCACCCTCTCCCTCCTCTTCGTCCATCTCCGCCGTCACGCCGCCTTGTCCTACTTGTTGGTTCCGACACCCCCCGCTGCCGCCGCTAGCCGGAGGAGGTTGGTCCTTGATCCTGTAGTGTTTCCACTTATTGCCAGTGCCGGAGTAGCTCAGCGGTGCAACCTTTGCCCCCTTCAACCCGTTTGTCGTTGTCCTTGCTACAGGCACCTGGGTGCACACTAGAGTCGGAGGACGTCGAGTTCGAAGCTCGCCGGTGTTCTCTAGGCTTGCGGAACACAGTTCTTCGTAGGTCAAGTATGAGTTCAATCAATACAATATGGGGTACTATCTAGCTGATGGTATCTATCCTCTGTGGTCTACATTAGTGAAGACAGTCTCCAAGGAGAGAAGAGGTCTTGGTTTTCTAGAAAGAAAGAGAGGGCTAGGAAGGATGTGGAGCAGGATTTTTGTGTGTCCCAACCTTGTTGGTCTATTTTTCGATACCCTGCTAGAACATGGAGCGTTGATACAACGTGGAAAGTGATGGTTGCGTGATCATGCACAACATGACTGTAGGCGATGAGATGAGTGTTATGACAATATCTATGAACAAGGGTGGGAGTTTCAGGGCCAGTAATTGAGCCGAGGGTGGACCGACAACTCATGTTCAACTTCAAAATGATTTGTGTGGACTCGCAAAGGAAAAAAGCTAGTAGTTCTATCTTTTCAATTTCTTCTAATTTATCTGCTTATGGGAACAATGTTTACACTGATTTAACGGTAAACTATGTTATTTAAATTTATTGTGTAAACAAATATATTTGATTGTGTGAAACATTTAATTTACCTCAATTAATTATATGTATGGAGGCCGAAAATACTAAAATGATGATATATATGATGATATATAATAAAAAATGAATAAGACATACCAAATAGATCGTCACGTGGATGACATTGCGAGAAAATTATGGAAATAATCTGAATCCAAACGGACGGAAACGGACACTTTCTGTGTCCATTTTAAATCGGCCCGTCGGAGTTCCTCTTAAGTGGGTCTCGCGCCTCAGATGCTTGACAGAGGCCATGGTCGTGATAACGGTGCGGTAGCTTGTAGTAATGTGCGAGGCGGTGGTGCAGTAGTTGTCTCGGCGACAGCCCGTAGAACACCGTCGACTCGTCCCCACACAAGACCAATTGAAATTTGGAGTTTGTTTACTCATGACACGAAGAGTACTGAGAGAGCTCTTATGTTAAAAAAAGAGAGAGAGAAGAAGAAGAAGAGTACTGAGAGAGCTCATAGACAAGAAGTCGCAAGTTGCAGGCACGTGTGATGAGTTTTCCTCCCCTTGGACCAACACAACTGAAACGTGTTCCGTGTTCTGTTTCACGTCAACACATGCTGATCTCAAACAGGCGAATCAGCGCACACACATTCTCCCTTCGCCTTGAACTCGTTGAACATGCGGTTTGACAATTAGCACGGGCTTTTATTCAAATCGCTCCCCCTGCTCATGGTAGAATAGAATCCAGGGTGGTGGCTGCTGGTACAGTCGTTCTGACTAAACAAAAACGACAGTACGTGTACATCCGAGATCGTACCCAGGAAGGATTCCGAAATGCCTAAATTTCCGAATTTTCTTGGAGGAAAAAATCGAAAGATAGCGCAGTTTGCAGCAGGATTCACGAACCTTCTCCTCCGTAGCAAACAGCGGGAATCACATGATTTTTTCTGGTGCATGTACATTCAGTAAATAAACAGAAGAAGAAAGGAGCAAGCAGGCAGTGCAGGGAACTCCAGTTCCATCCGCATCCACATCCACCTGGCGGAATATGCCTCTTGGTGCACCGAGTCCACGAGCACCAACGCCGTAGCGACACATCCCGACGCGCCGGTCCACGGAGCCGCGCCTCCGCGAGGTTGGAGATAAAAGGAAGGCTATCCGGTGCACCACTCGCGGCGTTCCACCCAGTCCTCGCTGTCGCTGTGCCTAAACACAAACTCCACTCAGCTCTCGCTCGCAGTCCACCACCGTTCCCCGCCCTCGCCTCCCGCGTCGCCGCTACTGGCTCGTGGTCGCCGCCGCGGAGGGAGGGAATCGCGGGGCGGAGCTGCGAGGTTGGTCGCCTTTCTGAGATCTCCTCTGTGCACAGAATTCCCAGTTTCCGATCGCCGCTGGGTGGAATTCGCGCTTGGCTTAGCTCAATTCGTTGTTTCCCACCCAATTTTTTTACTCATATATCGTCAGTTTAGTGTCAAGAATTGTTTACTGGCTCTGTTCTAGTGAACACAGACCACCATCCTTGTCCTGTTCCTGCGCACGCAGCGACGGAAGAATATCCTCATTTCATTTCCTGTCAATTATAAAAGCCACGACACGAGTAGCCTATATGCTCTGCCCACCTTACCTCACCTCACCCTCCAGCGTTGGTTCGGTTGCCCCGCAGGTGTTCGTAGGATTGCGTGAGCGAGGCTTTGGGGGTTGCCATGGCCACCGGTGTGGCGCCAGCTCCGCTCCCCCATGTCAGGGTCCGCGGCGGCGGCATCGGCTTCACCAGGAGCGTCGACTTCGCCAAGGTCCTCTCCGTTCCCGGTGCGCTCAGGACGGGCTCCTCCAGAGCCAGGGCGCTCGTGGTGAGGAGCTCCAGTACGGAGTCTGATACCATGGAGCTCGAGCCGGCTTCAGAAGGAAGCCCGCTTCTAGGTATCATATAACTCCTCCCATGCTCTGCTGTCCTTGCATGTTAAACTGAATTAATATCCATGTCAAAGGACTTGCTCCGGAGATGCTACTTTGCAGGCTCGTTATCCATCTGAATGATTGTTTTCCCCATTTGTTGTTCTTTAGTTCCGAAGCAGAAGTACTGTGAATCTATACACCAGACAAGGAGAAGAAAAAACCCGTACTGTCATGGTCGGGAATGTGGCACTGGGCAGTGATCATCCCATGAGGATTCAGACTATGACCACTTCAGATACCAAGGATGTTGCAAAGACCGTGGAAGAGGTGTGCTCCTCATCTTAAATCCGTGTTGGTTGTTCTCCGTACTGCCTGTAGATGTTAAGCCTGCGTAAATCCATCTTTGCTTGAGGTGTTTTTTTTTCTCTTTTTCTGATACTGAACCGATGCAGTATATCATTGCAGGTTATGAGGATCGCAGATAAAGGTGCCGATTTTGTTAGAATAACCGTTCAGGGCAAGAAGGAGGCCGATGCCTGCTTTGAGATTAAGAACACTCTTGTTCAGAAGAAGTAAGCAGTCGACTTTAAATCTCCACATATTCGGTGGGTTCTCATCAATGATTCCTCACCTATTTTCTTGTTGTCTTATTTCAACAGTTACAACATCCCCTTGGTCGCCGATATTCATTTCGCACCAGCAATAGCTTTAAGAGTGGCGGAATGCTTTGACAAAATCCGTGTTAACCCAGGGAATTTTGGTGAGTGATGCCATGATGTCTCCCATTTGTGTTGGCTATGTTCTTAACCATGTGTTGTGCAAAACCTGAGAATAATACTTGCAGCCGATCGCCGTGCACAATTTGAGAAATTGGAATATACTGAAGAAGATTACGAAAAGGAGCTTGAGCATATTGAGAAGGTTCCAAATTTATTCACTTTCTCGCTCCTGTGTCAGTCTGTAGAAACATGTCCTACGTGATCTTACTTAAGGAAACCACTTTGATATCATTTTCAGGTCTTTTCTCCATTAGTTGAGAAGTGCAAGCAGTATGGAAGAGCCATGCGTATTGGAACAAATCATGGTAGTCTTTCTGACCGCATAATGAGCTACTATGGAGATTCTCCAAGGGGAATGGTAATTATCTCCTTTCTGCATATATATTTGACCACCATCTGACAGCTACATGACATTTTCTGCATACTAATTTCAGGTTGAGTCTGCTTTCGAATTTGCTAGGATCTGTCGCAATTTGGACTTCCATAACTTTGTATTTTCAATGAAAGCAAGTAACCCTGTTGTCATGGTCCAAGCATATCGCTTGCTTGTAGCAGAAATGTATAACCTAGGATGGGATTATCCTTTGCACTTGGGAGTTACTGAAGCTGGTGAGGGTGAAGATGGGAGGATGAAGTCTGCTATTGGCATCGGAACACTTCTGATGGTAACTACATCCTTACTTTCTAGTGTTGTATGAAATGATTTCTTTCATACAATTATTCGTAATTGAGATCAATTACATGAAAATGTTGGTTTTCTTCTTACATGAAAATAGCTGATACTTCTTACATGGAAATAGCTGATAGTTTCATGCTTACATGGAAATAGCTCATGTGAAAACAGGAGTTTTAGAGTATTGAAATATGGTTCACCAATGAGCTACTGTAGATGAATAAGACAAGATTCGTCTGCTCACTTTGCAGTGCCATGTTTGAATAAGTTTGTTGCATCCTGATACTTTGCCATGCTATCATCTGACATATGCCACACATATGACTGGTAATCTCTTGTCTGGATTATTTCATATTTTTTGTTGTCTTACAGGATGGCCTAGGTGATACAATCCGTGTATCCCTCACAGAACCACCAGAGGAGGAAATTGATCCTTGCAGGAGACTGGCAAATCTTGGAACTCAGGCTGCAAACCTTCAAATAGGAGTGGTAATGCACTTTTCCTGTCCCTAGTGTTTTATTTTCCTCTTGTTTTAGCCGTTATACTGTAATCTTGGTTCTTTATAGTAGTGCTTTGCCTTATCTGATTCTTTGAGCACTCTTAATGCATTTATCCTGTGTTCTCAGGCCCCATTTGAAGAAAAAACATAGGCGCTATTTCGATTTCCAGCGTAGAAGTGGTCAGTTGCCTTTACAAAAGGAGGTCAGTTGAAAAGAAATCTATAACTAGATCTTTAAAGAAGTGGTACTAAATTTCTTACAAGTTGCACTTACAACAGGGCGAGGCAGTAGATTACAGAGGCGTCTTGCATCGTGATGGCTCTGTTCTGATGTCAGTTTCACTGGATCAGCTGAAGGTAACTTGCACTTTGTTGCCCTTTTATGGGAATTGTATCTATATTACCCATGTGTTACTCCACCAAAGATAGTTTAGTTGAGTTATTCTCTGATCTACACCAGAATGACTTTCAACAGTCTATTCTTTTACTTTCCATGCATTTACAGATTTACTACTTTGTTAGTTGGAACAACAAGTGAAGATATATTCATTTTGCTATCTGAATCAACGTGTTCTGTACTGATGAAATCATCTTTTCTTTTCAGGCTCCTGAGCTCCTTTACAAATCTCTTGCTACGAAGCTTGTGGTCGGGATGCCTTTCAAGGTCTGATCTTTTATAACTGTCTTTTAGCAGACGACCATTTCTAGTGGGACTTCAGTTTAAACTGACTGATTCCTTGTATGAACATCAGGATTTGGCAACTGTAGATTCAATTCTTATGAGGGAACTCCCCCTGTAGAAGATGCTCAAGCTGTGAGTTTCATACATTAGTTTGTCCCCCTCACGTGACAAGCATATGTATTTAATACTCTATTTCTTTTTGTAAGATTAACTGTTACAATTTGTATATATGTGCAGAGACTTGCACTCAAAGATTAGTGGACATCAGCATGGGTGTGTTGACTCCCTTATCGGAGCAATTAACAAAGCCCTTCCCACATGCAATTGTGCTAGTGACCCTCGACGAACTATCAAGTGATTCAATCATGCTCTTGCCAGAAGGTATTTGACTGATGTTTTTGTTTTCTGAACTTTTCTTTCTACTTCCAAATACTGTATTTAGTATGTTTCTTTGCCTATTTTTATTTATAAGTTACTCTATTTTCTTCCATAGGCACTAGATTTGCTGTTACACTTCGTGGAGATGAATCATACGAGCAGCTAGATGTTCTTAAGAGTGCTGATAATATAACAATGTTATTACATAATGTTCCATATGGTGAAGAGAAGACTGGCCGAGTACACACTGCTAGGAGGTAAGTGCACACATTGGGTCAATTCAAAAGCTCGATTCAGTGTTCATTGGTACCAAATTATGAGATGTTGATACGACGAACCAAAAGGTCAAGTCTATTGTGTAAGCATGAAAAGTCTTTGATTATTTGGAAGGTCATCAGCTAAGAAATAATTGATATCCTTTTAGGATAATTTTCAACAAATCATAATCCACAATATTGTGCTCCCGCTTTGTTATGCCTACCATCTTATATATTTTTTCTTGTTTTGCAGGTTGTTCGAGTACTTAGAGACCAACAGTTTGAACTTCCCTGTGATCCATCACATCGATTTCCCTAAAAGCATCGATAGGTGACCCCATAATATTCCTCCCATTTGAATTGCTGAGTCCTGGTTATGTTGCGCTTACTCTATTCAAATAAATGCAGAGATGGTCTTGTTATTGGTGCTGGGAGCAATGTTGGTGCTCTTCTAGTTGATGGTCTTGGTGATGGTTTACTTCTCGAAGCTGCTAACCAAGAGTTTGAATTCTTGAGGGATACATCCTTCAACTTGCTACAGGGTTGCCGGATGCGCAACACAAAAACCGTATGTTCATCAATTGTTTGATTAATAGATATCACTTGCTCTGTTTGTAGACCAGCTGAATTGTTGTTGCCATAGATTTTTCCTGCTGCAAAGGCTATTTGAGAATAACCTTCCAGAATCAGTTAAAGAGGAGAATAAATATTTATTATTATCTCTACTGAAAAAAGAATATAATACGAGCCATTTCTCACTGTTAGCAAATGCTGCAGGAATATGTGTCTTGTCCTTCTTGTGGGCGAACACTCTTCGACCTTCAAGAAATCAGCGCTGAGATTAGAGAGAAGACCTCTCATCTACCAGGCGTCTCTGTAAACACTCATAATACTTCATGGTTTCCATTCTTTTTTACTAAGCATTAGCCTGATTCACTATATATGTATTTTCGTGGTAGATTGCTATCATGGGTTGCATCGTTAATGGGCCAGGAGAGATGGCAGATGCCGATTTTGGATATGTCGGAGGTGCTCCTGGAAAGATCGATCTTTATGTTGGCAAGGTAATAGTCCAATACGTTCATACTGAATCATATCAAATGGATATTTTGGTTTCGTTGAACTCATTGTGATTCAGTCAGATTTGTTCATGAATCTTGTGAACACTGTGTAATAGTGTGGTGATCCCATGGATGAATACATGAGTTCTATTGCCACCATTTCCTATCCATTGACACAATGTATCTTTTTGCTGTAGACTGTTGTGCAACGGGGGATTGCAATGGAAGGTGCCACTGAAGCCTTGATTCAGCTCATCAAGGACCATGACCGTTGGGTGGATCCTCCTACTGAGGAGTAGGCTCAGTATGTTTCCTGTAGTTCGTTTGTACTAGCAGAAATTACAGTGTATCCACAGAGTACATCCCTACACGTATTGTACATCAAACTGGGAAATTTAGTAGAAACACGGGTGGCTGCGACACCCTGATGAAGCACAAGCAGCTTAGAAGCTTCTTGAAATATATCTTAAACTGTATCTAGAATGACTACATATGGAAGAATGGTGATCTTGATTCAAGAATATGCCACCGTTCTGAACAAATATGCTAGTACGGAGTACCTAAGATTAGCAAGACAGTCCAACCGTCGCCGTTTTGCTATGCTATGTAGTGCAAGTACAAAGAACTTAGCTGTCCTATCTACACGTATTAGTGTGCAGAAGCCATGACATATATTTTCGTTCCGGTTTCTGCGAAAATACAAAACAAGAGATATTGCAAGTCACACACGATGTCATGATTTATGTGTTCTTACATTACTGAACCATACATCATGGAGAGAGAGAAAAAAAAGGTACAAGTACATAAAGTGTTCTTGCCCACCGACAAGGCGACAACAGATTTAGTTCTACATGGAACATTCCTCACATCATAGAGCACCAACCTGTAAATTGTGTTTGTCTTAGCGCATATACTGTCCTTGCCAACAATAGCTGAGGAACCATTGTTCCCCATCCACACCTAGCTAGTACCATCGCCTGTACAGGTCATGAAATACTCGCTAGCTGTGTGGTGTGACATGAAAGGACGCAGCTGAATCTACGGCCCAACTCATGGCATCATCACAAACAACACTATATCATTCTTCATCTATAATGACTAGATAGTATTCACCTTGTGCAGTCATGGCAAAACATTTTCGCCCTTTTGCTTGATTTTATTTGCATATTTACCCTCTGCAAGCTCATTTTTGTATTGCATGCACTCGAACTTCTTATGACCCGGCTTTCCACAATGAAACTAGTAACTCATTTCTCTATCTTGACTTTGATCTCTCCCTAAATTTCTCTTACCTTTCTAAAGTTTGGCTTGATTGCTCCACAATTCTAATTCTTGTCATGGTATTCAACCACATACGCATTAGAAGAAGTGCCATCGCTCTTTCCTTCTTTCTGACTTTCAGTCCGCATTTTATTCTTCACCATCTTCAAAGTCAGCTTCCCATACGGAGCTAAGTTGATTTATATGACAATGAATACATTGGTGTTCAATCATACTGCTGGCATCTTGCCACTCAAGATTTACAAGTCTTTTGCTTATAGAGGCATTGTTCATGGTTGTCTTCCTCTCATACACGGACATCTCATACCCATTTATGTCATTTGCAACATGGTGGAATGTAGAGTGGTTGTTGTATAAACAAATCATAACTACTTCCTTTCGGTTCAACACTCTCCGTTATTTTTCCACATGATAGTCGTGGCTATCTTTTCTTCACAATTGGCTCATGCAAATCGTTATAATAAATGATGTCTTCCATCTTAGGTGTCCATAATGAGTAATAGTAAGAATTTAGTATTATCATGCCAATTGTGCTGACGCTTTCATCTAAAGCCATTGTGAGCATCAACTCCATCGACAATCAAGAAACTAGGATTAGCAACCCCCTAAGAAACCTTACTCTGATACCACTATGATGGAGATTAGCATACACTTAACATGATATGAAAAATACGCAGGGGAATGAATGTATGACTTCACCACCACCGTGTACTAACTCATGAAGCAAACATACGCATCCAACATATATGGAGCAACTACATTTAGCTCCATCCTACAACCAGTCTTCGGTGCACACAACACATAGGAAGGACAAGCATTATATAATTTTAGCAAGAAAGTATGAAAAGTCCTATGTACTCTTAGCCCAAAAGTACAACAAAATAATCAATACAGAGACACCAATCTTTTACATGGAAACTGTTGAATATATTAGGAATTTTCACATGATTTAATCTTTAAAACAGTAGATAAAACATGACTAATAAAACGTGAATTAAACTAGTTATGCAATCTAACAGAAAGTACACAAATATCAATTCTAGAGAGTACGCAAATAGCAATTCTACACAGATTGGTACAAACACTGTACGAAGCATGATACGTAGTAGAGTACAAATGAGCACGTACGGGTTGTTGGAGGAAGACCCGTTGGTGCCGTCGGTGTTCATGTCGCCGAAGATGTCGTTGACGTCGGGGAGTAGTCGGCGTGGGAAGAAGTCGTCGGCGTCCGTGTTGACAAAGAGGTCAGTAGTCACGCGGTAGCGCTCCCCAAAAACCTTATTGCCCCTCTCCCGTACAGGATCACGAGAGGCGGGGTTCCGCAGGCCTACTGTCCCGTCCTGCGGTGCACGCCGCAGAACGGGATGGAGAAGTCGTCTTGATCGGTGGCGCAAAGCTCGAGAACCAGGAGGCAGGCGCATGAGAGGTGTGGTTGTTGTGTATATCTCTGGAGAGGAGCGACCTCTCTTTTATAGGCACAGCAGAGAAGGCGAACAGGCTGCGTGGGAGATGAAACGAAGAGACAGAAAACGAACTGAATAGGAAGCACTCAGGTTCGAATTAATTGTCCACTAAGCAAAACGTTTCAGCTTCCGCGCACCCGTTCGTATTCCAATCATGCATGGCGCGTGACAAAAATATAGCCATCGGCTCGGCTCATTCCCGCAACCCGCGGCGCGTCGTGACGTGTCGTGTCGTGTCGTGACGAGTCGAGGCGAGGCGTGGCGAGGCGGGCGGCGGATGAGGAGCGCGTGTGTGGCTCTCTCTTATTCTCTCCCTTTTCTATGCCTCATACTACTGGTATAAGGCTCACCTTATAAGCTGGTGAAACTCTCTCCCAACTGGCGGTATGGACTAAATATTTTGTCCCACCTCTTGCCATGCATGAATGGGCCACATGGGCCTCTAGGATTTCTAGGATTATTGGATTAGTTAAAAGGGCCGGTTGTTTGGGCCAAAATTCCAACAATCCCCCACCAGATCCTAGAGGCACATAGTGTTTGCCTTAGGTTGTCAAACATTGTTTATATACCGGTACTGTAGTGGAGACTGCTAAGTTGAACTTCCACCTAGAACTTCATATTACACTAGTTTGCAACGTGAACAGTGGACTGTGCCTTGAACTGCAAGTTTTCTGCGAATCTAGCTTCACACAAAGTCTTGACCGATACTGGGCTACCGTGTGACTTCCCCGCAGGTGGAGCTTATACGTCATACTCCAGGGCCTTTCATGAGTTTATTAGAGAGCACCCAACTCTCATAGACTGCGACGTTTGACAGTCGGGCTCATATAGGTGTGTTCCTCAAAAGATGTTCTGCAGGACACATCTCCTCTTTTAAAATAAAACACTCTTGAAACACATTAAGATATACATCAACCTGCCATGCAGTTTAGAAGAGTATTACATCTTCACGGAGTGGTATTATATAAAGTAAGGATACTATTCTCTCAGTTGATCACAGCTTGTCTCCCAATTCTACTTCACGGGATCTCCGATCACATAGAGTGGGTTGCCACTGCAAACAACTCATACCGTGGTCTCATACCCATCTCCTTCGATGCATTATCTATCACATTGCGTGATAGACCCTTTGTGAAGGGATCTGCCAAATTTTTAGATGTTTGGATATAATCCAACGCAATAACTCCGGAGTTCTTCATTTTTCTGACAGATTTCAGTCTCCTCTTCACATGCCTTGATGACTTCATATTATCCTTAGAACTGTTAACCTTGATTATCACAGTTTGATTATCACAGTTCATTAGTATGGCGGGTATTGGTTTCTCAACCACAGGTAAGTCCATCAAAAGCTCACGAAGCCACCACTACACCACAGACCAAGCCTAAGGGCACAACCACTGCGGCAAAAGGCTCTTAACAGGGCAGTGCAACTGCCGGCAAAAGTCTTTGCTGACAGTTATATCTTTGCCAGCAGTTAGCCTGCCCTGGTTTTAAGATCTTTGCCAGCAGGCCAAACTGTCACCCGGCAGGCCACTGGAGGTTTTTACTGGCAATTTGGATACTTTCGCTGGCAGTGTATTTCCGTTGCCAGCAGGCAGTTTTGACAGGAATCAGATTCAAAAGCAGATCAATTCATTCAAACTTTGATTGAGCTACAGAAATGAACATGACCATATAAATGCATCGACAAGTCAAATTTTCTTCATAAACATTGCATCCACAAGTCACACATTCAAAATGAATGGGTTTATTCGGTTACACAAGACCATACCACACAAAACAATACAATATAGTGCATAGGTATGTTTCTAAGACAATGACTGTGCACAAATATGTCAGTAGCGATGCATTCATCAAACTCTATGGAGCATCCTACTATTTCTTGCGGTGGCTGATCAATCTCTTGTAGTGTTTTAATTAACCTGAAGAAGAGAAAATGAGATGAGATCAGTCACTAAGCATCTGCCCCAAAAAAATATGTGCAAACTCTTAACTGTGAACATGTAGCTCAAGAAACAAGTGCAATGTTGCAGTTACGAGTGTCCAGCACTAGGTACAAGTCCAAAAACAGGTGCACTGTTACTTTCATTAGGTTACAGGCAAATTAATTGATCTGACCAAGCATCAGAAGCAAAGCATCACGCAATAAAACTGTTGGAGACTTTATTACCTCTTGGAGAGTTCATTCTTCTTGTGGCGGCGAGGCTTGCTTGGTCTTTGGTTGTGTCCACCTCCAGCTGCATATATATGACATAAAGAATTTTTGGGAACTTGACTGTCTTTATCTAAAACTGAATGACAATCCATCGATCACAGGTCAGACTTGTGCAACAACCAAAATGAGACTTGTGTGAACTACGTCAACAAGCACCGATGAGTACTTGTGCAACACGCTGGCAGCCTGTAAAAAGGAAAGGATAAGCAAACTGACATGAATGGCCAAGATGCAGTTTCTAACATTCACACAGAAGTTGACTGAAATAAGAATTAAAAGGCCCAAAAAAAATCTGGTTATGACAAAACGAAGAGCATACATTTATTAGATCAGAGTCATAGATGTTAAGCTTTGACTGATTATATTATGCATGCTAAGTACTAATGGTCAGAGTCATATACATTAACCTTCGACTGCATATATTATGCACGCTATATACTGATGGTCTTCACCGGATAATGATACCCAACACGCTAGCATAAGAGAAGATTACGAAATAAGACTACGGTACAACTCTCATCGCTGGCCAGTTTGGGAGTACATCAAGCTCGCTGAATTTTCATATGTTCAAAGAAGTAAAGTAGACAAAGATGAGGATAATGGTTGTGTAAGAAGCCAACTTGTCAAAATATAAGAAAATTGGTGATCAGCATTGAGTTATAGAAATAAAGCTCAAGATAAGCAGAATAATAGGCCAATATTCATAAACAAATCTGTTTCAGAAATTCTACCAGTATAAGACCTTGACAACAAACATGAAAAACACACATACCAAGAGGCCACCAAATTTCACAACAAAGTATATGAAAATACACCTGCAGCTTTAACTTGTAAAATATTAGCAACATTTGGAGAATACCAATCAAACTTCAAACTATATATTGGCAGCATTAAATATCTGCATGATGAACAAAATAAAAATACACCTGCAGCTTTAAGGTTCTCACCTAAATCTCGGCAATAGCTTCTTTAGGAAGAGGACCAAGACTGTACATCTACATAACCCAAGTATATGAAGCCATGAATTCACTATTTTTTCCAAAGCCCAGTGCAAATCCAATCTATCTATTTGCTGGATAAACATAAAAAACTCAGTCCGTGTGTACCTCTTACAATTAAAGTAGCCAAGAAATTAGGTTCAAATTACTCTACCAAACAGGAGCTGCATATAACGATGGGAGTTCTAAAAACTGCAGCCCGCCAGCCCATAATTAACATCTGCGACACACAAACGGCCCTATTTAACATTTGAACATAAGCAAGCATGTTTTAACAGTGTCGGTCTTGTTAGTTTTAATATTGATTGGTCTAGGTTAAAACAGAAAACACTGGAAACTTATGGCAGTCACCACTAATAAATAACCAGCAAGTATGCAAGAGACATTGTGTCTTATGTCGAGGACATTATGCAGGCATCAAACCAAACTAATAGGTAGTTCATACTTAGGTTTTGCTCTCAGTAATAGGTAGTTAAAGCAAGTTGTGCTGAGAGGAGAATACCTTACAGCGAAATTCAGAGTGACTACCAAACCAATACTATTGCTTTCGGCACCCTCATATTGATAATAAGACCATGTCCTGAAATTATCAATCACAGAGCATTTGTAAGACAGAACATCAAAGACAAATTATCCAAAAGTCCTCCTAGATTCGAAGGAAAGAGCAAGAGATTGCACCAAATGAGAAACTAATACAGTGTTACATAGCAATGTTGGCAATGTATATAAATTGCAACGGCTATTATTTCCAAATGCAGCTTTAATCAAAAATAAATATGAGTTCTTTTGTTCAGCTTCCTAATTTTCAGTTGCTGTTGAAAAAGAATATCCAGTTCAAAAGAAACAAAGCTCCGTCGGTTTCGCATATATAACTATTCATTTTTGCGAGAAGGCATAAAACTACTTTTTTGCGAGAAGTCATATAATTATTAATTACATGATTTATGAAGCTTTGCATGTAACATAGAAAAATTATACCTACGATCTGGCCAAAAAAAGAGAGAAGTGGAGGATGACGGACCTTAAGGGCAGATTCCATCTCGTGGAGGGCTTAACATAGCTATCTGAAGCTACTGACTCTACAAGAGCAAATTGAGCAATCTCAGGGGGACAGTATATAGATGACATGGATTGGCATGTGTAGCGTGTCGTGCATCGCAATAGCATTAGGAAAGCAGCAGGGGACTACCTCGTCACCGTAGCTGACCACCATCATGGACGCCGTACAGCAAGTCACGAGGGAGTTGGCGTCCTTGCAGCTCCCCGGCGGCATCCGTGGATAGACAGACGGCGACGTGCTGCAAATCGATCGGGTATGGTTGCGGTAAGTAGAAAGAAGAGGAGGAAACGGCATGAATCGATACGAACACAAAGGAGGAAAAAAACTGACCTTTACCGGCGATGTAGATGTCCCTCCGCGGTGGGCGAGCAGCTTGACCACGTGGAGAGGTGCTGCAGGGAAATCGCCGTGCTAGAGGAAGTAGGAGGTGAAGCAGCAGGTCCTCTCCGGCCGCTGTTGAACTCCGTGGTTGCCTGCGCGGGGACGTAGGCGTCGGCAAGAGAGGAGCTCCGCAACGAGCAGAAGAGCTCGTTGGGGTTGCTCCGAACGGCAGGTGCTAGGGCTTGGCAGAGGGGGATGTCGACCGGGGATGGCGAGGAGCGTCTCTCAACAGCGGCGGATGAGCAGGCATGGATAAGGGGAATCCATGGCATCTGGATCGCGAAGGAGGAGGAGAAAAGGGGATCGAGGTGGGTGGGTACAATTTCTTCGGCGCGGATCGGAGCGGGCGGCGGCGGGGGCGTGAGGAAGGAGTGTGCGAATGGGATTTGGATCTAGGGTATTTTGGTGGGACGGCGGGCCGGCGGGGGTGGCCTCTTATCACCGCGCCAAAAAAATTCGCTCCCGCCCACAGGTTATCAACCACGCGCCAGAAATTTCGCTACCCAGCCCAGATGTGCCGGCATGCTACTTTCACTGGCAGATACATTGCCCTCTTAAGTCGATTTTTGCCGGCAGCTCTCTGCCCTTATGTTTGGTCCGTGGTGTAGTGCACTCTGCTTCAACAGTGGCAGTGTCTAGTGCTGTGAGTTCTGCTTCCATAGTTGACCTCGTTAAGATGGTCTGCTTGCAAGACTTCCAGGAAACAGCACCACCACCAACTGTAAACACATAACCACTTGTGGCCTTAATCTCATCAGCATCAGATATCCAATTTGAATCACTATAACCCTCCAGTACCCTCGGGTACCCGGTATATAGTGAATACCATAACTCGCAGTGCCTTTCAAATAGCGCATAACTCTCTCAAGAGCATGCCAATGATCATCTCCCGGATTTGAAACAAACCGGCTCAGTTTACTTATAGCAAAAGAGATGTCAGGCCTCGTGGCGCTAGTCAAATACATAAGTGACCCAATAATCTGCGAGTATCTCAATTGATCTCTAGCAATTCGTCGATTCTTTCGAAGCAACACACTGGGATCATACGGTGTTGGAGAAGGCTTGCAGTCGCTATACCCAAAGTGGCTCAAGACCTTGTCCACGTAGTGGGATTGAAGCAGTGTAATCCCACCGTCGTCATCTCTCAACAGCTTGATGTTTAAGATAACATCAGCTACTCCTAGATCCTTCATCTCAAAACAATGAGATAAGAAATCCTTGACCTCCTTAATCACGTTAAGGTTGGTACCAAATATCAGTATGTCATCGACGTACAGACACAAAATAACTCCCTCGCCCCCACCATGGCGATAGTACACACATTTGTCAGCTTTGTTTACAACAAAGCCTTCGGCAGTTAACGTTCTTTCAAACTTTTCATGCCACTGCTTAAGGGCTTGCTTGAGACCATATAGCGACTTCAATAACTTGCACACCTTCCCTTCCTGACCATGTACTATAAATCCATCTGGCTGCTCCATGTAAATTTCCTCTTCCAGCTCTCCATTTAGGAAAGTCGTCTACACGTCCATTTGATGAACGAGAAGACCGTGTGAGGCAGCCAATGATAGTAGCACACGAATGGTGGTCAGTCTGACAACATGTGAGTAAGTATCAAAGAAGTCCTCACCTTCCTTTTGGGTATAACCCTTGGCCACAAGCCGTGCCTTGTACTTTTCGATAGTACCATCAGGCCTAAGCTTCTTCTTGAACACCCACTTACATCCTACAAGTTTGCACCCATAAGGACGATCAGTGATCTCCCATGTACCATTAGCCAAAATGGAATCCATCTTGCTACGGACAGCATCCTTTCAATAGTCAGCATCAGAAGATGCATAAGCTTCTGAAATAGTCCTGGGGGTGTCATCCACGAGGTACACAATAAAATCATCATCAAAAGACTTTGCGGTCCTCTGTCTCTTACTCCTTTTAGGAGTTTCATTGTCATCCTCCAAAGGATTATCATGGTGTTCCATCGGAATGGTGGGTTCAGGAATTGTAACTAATTCCTGACTAAACGTGCTAGGCATCTCCTGATTTGATGAACTAGGCTTATCCTTCATAGGAAAGATATCCTAAAAGAAAGTCGCAGCATTCGACTCCATTATTTTACCAACATGCATGTCGGATACCTCAGATTTTAGTATCATAAATCTATAGCTAATGCTATGAAATGCATAGCCCAGAAAAACACAATCCACAGTTTTCGGTCCAAGCTTCCACTTCTTGGGAATTGGTATATTGACTTTCGCCAAACAACCCCAAGTCCGTAAGTAAGAAAGCTTTAACCTTTTCTTCTCCCATTCTTCGAATGGTGTTATCTCTTTGTTCTTTGTGGGAACTCGGTTTAGGACATGACACGCAGTCAATATCGCCTCCCCCCACCATGCCTTGGACATACCCGAAGTGTCTAACATGGCATTATCCAAATCAGTCAGAGTTCGGTTCTTTCTTTCGGCCACCCCGTTTGATTGGGGTGAATAGGGAGGCGTCCTCTCATGGATTATACCATGTTCCGCACAAAAAGAATCAAATTCATTGGAAAAATACTCTCCACCACGATCAGACCTAACTCTCTTGATCTTTTGATCGAGTTGGTTTTCTGCTTCAGCTTTATAGATTTTGAAGAAATGTAAAGCTTCATCTTTTGATTTAAGGAGATACACGTAACAATATCTAGAGGAGTCATCGATCAACGTCATGAAATATTTCTTTTCACCTTTTGTCAACAAGCCATTCATCTCACAGAGATCTGAATGTATAAGCTCTAGTGGTGCCAAATCTCTTGCCTCCGCGGTCGTATGAGACTTGCGTGGTTGCTTTGCTTGAACACATACTTGACACTTAGAGCCTTTAACAGTAGTGACATTCGGGATCAAACTCATTTGGCTAGCCGCGTCATACAACCAAAATTAATATGACAAAGATGTGAATGCCAGACATTTGATTCACTGGTTGTGCAAATATGATTGACAACATTATTACAAACATCTGACAAAGATAGGCGGAACAAGCCTCCGCACTCATAGCCCTTACCAACAAAGGTTCCAAACTTAGACAGTACAAATTTATTGGACTCAAAAGATAACTTGTAGCCATCTCGACACAGAAGAGATCCGCTAACAAGGTTCTTATTTATGACGGGCACATGATGAACGTTCTTCAGGCGCATGATCTTCCCCGAAGTAAACTTCAGATCGACTGTACCAACACCATGAACAGAAGCATGTGACCCGTTCCCCATCAACACGGAGAAAGTCCCTGCGACCTGATAAGAAGAAAATATTGAGATATCAGCACAAACATGTACATTGGCACCCGTGTCAATCAAACATTCAGGAGGCTGACATACTGAAAAGATAGTTGGAAATATACCATACCCAGCATCTTTCATTTCAGTATCTCCAATGACAACATTGGCGGTCTTGCCGCTCTTGTCGCGCTCCTCAAATCGGTTAGGGCATCTCGGAGCCCAGTGATTATAATCACCACAGACATGGCAGGATCCCTTCTTCCTATCGGTCTTCCTCTTGAAGTTGGTAGACTGTGAGGGCTTGTTCTTTTTATCAAGCTTGCCTTTGTCCTCAGACTTATTCTTATTCTTGGGCTTGTAGGACTGGGAGTTCTTCTTTTGAACGAAGTTAGCACCTGAACCACCCTCAAAGCCTCGAGCGTGTGCGTCTTTTGCTCTTGCCTTCTCTTCCACGTCGAGAGACCCAATGAGATCCATAACTCAAAACTCTTGTCTCTTATGCTTCAGGGAAGTAGCAAAATTCCTCCACGAGGGAGGAAGCTTGGCAATGATGCCTCCGGCAATGAACTTGTCCGGTAGGACGCACGTGAACTGCTCAAGTTCCTTAGCAATGGACTGTATCTCATGAGCCTGCTCGACAACAGAGCGCTCACCAGTCATCTTGTAGTCATAGAACTGCTCCATGACATACAATTCACTGCCTGCGTCCGAGACACCAAATTTGGCCTCGAGCGCATCCCACATACCCTTGCCCGTAGTGATGGACAAATACGGGTCAATGATTTTCTCGCCAAGAATGCTGAGAATAGCCCCTCTCAGGAGGATATCAGCTTCCGGAAAAGCATTCTCCTGTTCAGGAGAAAGCTCTCCTTCAGGCTTGTCTTTAGCAGCGTGGAAGCACTTCATGGTTTCAAACCACAGAGTAGCTCTTGCACGCCAATTCTTGTAATTGACGCCCACAAAAGGAGGAGGCTTTAGTGATGCAGCAAAGCCAATGGAGGAAAATTTCCTATCATAAGGTTTTTGGATTGTTGAATAAATTAGGAAATTTCCACATGATTTAATCCTTAAAAGCAGTAGATAAAACATGACTAATAAAACGTGAATTAAACTAGTTATGCAATCTAACAGAGAGTACACAAATAGCAATTCTAGAGAGTACGCAAATAGCAATTCTACACATATTGGTACAAACACTGTACGAAGCATGATATCTAGTAGAACACAGATGAGCACGTACGGGGTGTTGGAGGAAGACCTGTTGGCGCCGTCGGTGTTCATGTCCCCGAAGATGTCGTTGACGTCGGGGAAGTAGTCGTCGTTGGGGAAGAAGTCGTCGGCGTCCGTGTTGACAAAGAGGTCAGTAGTCGCGCGGTAGCGCTCCCTAAAAACCTTATCGCCCCTCTCCCGTACAGGATCACGAGAGGCGGGGTTCCGGAGGCCTACTGTCCCGTCCCGCGGTGCACGCCGCAGAACAGGATGGAGAAGTCGTCTTGATCGGTGGCGCAAAGCTTGAGAACTAGGAGGCAGGCGCATGAGAGGTGTGGCTGTTGTGTATATCTTTGGAGAGGAGCGACCTCTCTTTTATAGGCACAGCAGAGAAGGCGAACAGGCTGCGTGGGAGATGAAACGAAGAGATAGAAAACGAACTGAATAGGAAGCACTCAGGTTCAAATTAATTGTCCACTAAGCAAAACGTTTCATCTTCCGCACACCGTTCGTATTCCAATCTTGCGTGGCGCATGACAAAAATATAGCCATCGGCTCGGCTCAATCCCGCAACCCGCGGCGCGTCATGACGTGTCGTGTCGTGACGAGGCGAGTCGAGGCGTGGCGAGGCGGGCGGCGGATGAGGAGCGCGCATGTGGCTCTCTCTTATTCTCTCCCTTTTCTATGCCTCATACTAGTGGTAGAAAGGCTCACCTTATAAGCTGGTGAAACTCTCTCCCGACTGGCGGTATGAGACTAAACATTTTGTCCCACCTCTTGCCATGCATGAATGGGCCACATGGGCCTCTAGGATTTCTAGGAATTATTGGATTAGTTAAAAGGGCCGGTTGTTTGGGCCAAAATTCCAACAGAAACACCTGAACTTGAGTAGAAACACCACAAGACGAAGCCAACCAAATCTTCGTCTACAATCATCAAATGTGGGATGCAACAATTTCTTCTGTAGTGAGCACTCGAGCCTCCCGCTCATCAAGATATCACAAATCTTGGATGACAACAACAAGATTTGGGGCATAAAAACTAGGGATTAGAACAATCTTGCCAAAGATAGTTCAACCACAGTTTAAAGTAGATAAGGTGTTTGATCTAAACTTCACAACCTAGTGGATAAGGATTAAAAATGTACCCATGGTTATGGGTACCCACGGGTACCCTACCCACAAAGGTAGGGTATGGGAACAATTTTGTACCCACTCGTAGTATCTATACCCTACTCGTCAAGTCATGGGTAGGGCATGGGTATGTACAGTCATATGCCCATGGGTATACCCAAGTCCTAACCATCTTGACCTGACATGTGCGTCCGCAAGTTCTTGATCCATTGGCCCTCCCCATCACTCCACCGCTTCTAGGCGTGGAGTCGATGATAGTGCTACAAACCTCCATCTTTCCTCTAGATTTCACTCATTTGTCTGTTTTTTCAGCCCGAACAGGTCGCCAACAACTAGTTAAAAAAGCGCGACTGGTAGGCGGCGCAGGCCTATAGAGAGTTGGGGAACGTGATTGTGGCATGGCGGCGCATGGCATATTTTGAATTATTGTGTACTATTGATCTACCCGTTGGGTAAGGCTCCCTACCAGGTATGGGTGTGGGTAAAGTTTTATACCCGTGGGTAAGTGCAAGGATATAATTGTTTACACACGAGTTACATGGGTATGGTTATGGGTATGGTATTGCTGTACCTACCCATATTTTACCCATTTCCATCCTTACTAGTGGATAACACCCGTTGCTTGATCTCAAACTCTTATTTCAACTAACTATTCTTTCATTACATCTTAATTTTCTTACTTCTTCAATGGAGGCTAACCTAGAATTTTGCCACTCCATCTAATGATAGCTGGATGAGAGTGTCTTAACATCCCCCCATCCCTCATGTCCAAAATCCAAAATGGCACTACTTCATAACCCTAAAGGTTGGTGGTTTATTGCACCTATTTGGGATGGCTAATAGGTCTTAAGTTGTCCAATCTCCTCACAACTCACATGAGGAGGGTATACCAACACAATCAAGTCGTTTCATGGAATCGTAAATGAATTCTACGATTGTAGCCTAAGTGATGGGAGGCTCTCAGAGAAACGAGAGAGAATGGCTGACCAATCAGGACAAGGGAGGTGAGATGGGGCCTCCCCCCCCCCCCCCCCCCCCCCTATGGCATGGTACAACAAGGTAGTTTTTATACATATGTCAAGTTTAGAAAAAATCTTAGAGAAAATTGCCATGGTTGCCCCCCCCCCCCCCCCCCCCCCCAATGTACGATTACCATATGGACTCCCTTAAGGTTTGTTCCTGCCTCCACCCCTGGGTGGGGCATCACCACCAGTCCACCACTAGGAGCAAGCCAAAAGCTGTCTCCAAACGAGGACAAGCGGAGAGAATGCCATGACAGCAGCTCATATGGGTGGAAATCCTTGGGTCGTCTCTGCCGACGCCCGAGCTAGACCAAAACCGTTTGTGATCATGGTTATGAACTATCTATGATGATTTATTATGTGGTTGTGAGCGTTGGTGTTGAAAATAACTTATATGACCCTACATTAATCTAGACGCACAGACATCGCTATGTTTGGAAGACAGGAAAATTGGAGCAAAAATTCTCAATCTTGACAAGAGACAAAATCAATATTTTTTGTGGAAACAAAAGAGGAACTTAAACTACAAGTTAGCTAACTAGCCATCATTATTATTAAGGCGAAAGACTGGGAACAGGTTGAAGGATCAGAACGGCTGCCAGTTTTTCCCGCCTTGAAGAAGTTGGAACCGTACGTGCGCGCCTGTAGCATTTGGTATGCATGCACCCACTCCTGTATCCATGCATGTAACTTAGTTTCTCTCGGGGGAAGGTACGTGTAATCCTTTGCACTGTGTTAATCAGATTCTTGGTCCCTTGCTTAATTACTAGCTAGCTAGCTCAAGGCTTGCTGCAGCAGGTGCATTTGTCCTGCTCGTGCTTCATTGCCTGCAGACACAGAGACAGGCGACGAAGCTCCTTAAAGCTCCATGATCACGCCTACTAGTGCGACTAACTTATTTACGGATGTAAAGCTAGCAGGATCGACGACACAAATATATACATATATACCTGAAGCTGGCTCTGCAGGCCCTTGATGTGCTCAACCGCGAGGTCCAACATGTCCGAAGTGCTCGTTTGCTGTTGAATGTCGCCTCAACAATAATATTATTAGCCCGGCCATGATCACTTCAATTGTTAGCTACCATGCATATGCAACTAGGTTGGATTTACCTTGTCCATGTTGGGCACTAGGTCCTGCAGCTTCCTGAGCTTCTCGCTGATCCTCGTCCTCCGCTCCCTCTCGGCTATGCTCCTCGGGTGCGTCGCGCATCCTCGCTTGGCCCGCACTTTGAACGCCACCTGATCCTGCTGCTGCTGCATGTACTTGTCCGCAAGCTCCAGCGACGACGAGCTCCCCATGCCGCTATACTGCACGCACCACCAACCACCAAAGAAGAACATCCAAGAGACCGTTCAGCTAGTTCAGAGAGAGTGATGATGTATCCGGCCGGCTACTACGCTATGCAGTCTCTGCAGCTTGTGTACATAAAATAACTAAGTACCTGAGAATCGTACCCACCGAGATCGAGCGTGCCGATGATGTCTCTCGACTCGTCCCACGGCCCCACGATGGAGAAGCCCCCGCTGCTGCCGCCGGTCGAGAAGGACCGTGACACCGCGTGTGCCGCGCCACCCGAGTGCCCGGCAGAGCGAATGGCGTCGGCGCCGGGGAACAAGGCGACGCCCTCGGTGATCCGTGACAGGTTGGCGGCGCCCTGCGGCGGCCCACCGCCCGTGAACCCTGGCTGGGACTTCATCTTCGAGCTGCCGGCATTGCTGCGATGGGCTGCGGCACCGCCTCCTCCGGCCCTTGCACCATGAAATCCTGATGGGATTATTAAGGAGAGTTGAGCAAACAGTACGGTACGGTAAAGATTGCTGGGCTAGGATCCGACTACTCATCACTAAACCTTTCGCTCGACTGAGAAAATAACCAGTCGATCAGATGTGTAACAAGTGTATATTTAGAATGCATCATGGTGTCATACAAATGAAGAAAACAAACAAAATGTAGAAGTACAAAATCAAATAATTACCGTTTCACATGAAAAAATGTGTCACCAAGAGCAAATAGACAGAATCTGTACTATCTACAAAATACATAAGGTTCCATGTTCCGCTAGATTTGTTTAGCTTTGCGCCACCCCCCCCCCCCCCCCCCCCCCCACACACACACACACACACCACCACCACCACCACCAGCACACACACACACACACACACAAATTTGGGAATCAACCGGCAATCCAAATTAGGTGTGCCACCTCTGCGAGGTGTTTCTTCTCTCCATCGTCCGAAAGAGGTTTTGGGCATTTCCCCTTAGGGAAGGGTTGATTGTATATGTAAAATATATTTTTAACCAATCAATTACTTATAGCATGTAAGTTTCGAAAACAATGTACTCATAGCATGTATGTTCTTTCAATACCAAAATGACCTGATACAAGAGTGGATATGGGCAAGGGCAATTAAACTGAATGGTTTGCAGTGGTAGTTAATGATGTCATTTTTGGTGAGATTAATAAGTACAGTTAAATCAGCTTGCTTTCATGATCCCTATGTACCAAAAATACAATAACAAATGATTATTATGTATCCTCTTATTGCAAAGGAAGAAGGAAAAAAGTCACACAGTCACCAACCATTAGTTTGCCTAGAAAATGTGATTCGTAAATGACGTATTTAAGTTCTATCCGATGAAATGCTCCTTTGATTATAAACAAATCCTTGTGAAATATGTTAGCTAGAACATTGGTCCAACTAATCTTGGTATTAGGTATTACAATAATTTCTTAAATTTGTTACTGGTTTTCTTTTGGGCACTTCACTTTTGTAAAGATCTTTGGAACAAAGTATGGTTTCATCACTAACAAAAAAGAAGAAGCATTGTTGAATATCTTCTCTGTGAGTATGGAGAAAGGAAATCTGCGCAAGTACATTGTATTGTTTTATAATACGGAGGCACCGAGCTCTTGCAAAGAATAAACAAAAGATAAATATGAAAAGTATTGAATGATGGTATTCTAGACATTTCACGGGTAATTAGATAGAATGATTTTTTTTGTGGAAGTATTATTTTGCTTCCCTGCAGGAACTGAAGTTGTCTTCACACTAGCAGTGGAGTTTACCACCACCGAAACTAGTTAGTGAAAATACATTCAAGGTTTCCTTTAAATGCGAGTTATATTTACACAACTTATACAAAGTATCAATGGCAGTGAAGTGTAGATTCCATTTTTCTTTTCTTGTACTACTCATAAACAAGGGGGGGGGGGGGGGGGGGGGGGGGGGGGGGGGCATTTACAGTTTTGGAATTTACTATTTCTCATCATCTAAATTTCGTTAATTTTTCTGAGAATGAGGAATCTGTTATTTTCAATATGCATGACAATAATTATGTAATCTTATTTTTTATAAACATTTTCTAATTGATGTAACACTAAATCAAACAAAAGTAATGTTGAGTTGCCAAAAAATAGGTATGTTTTTATAACAAAGCAAAAGTTCTTCCTCGCCTTAGAGAGAACGAAGTGAGAACAAGTATTGGTTGTGACAGTTCATATATGGTGACGAAAATATATCTCGGAATTTTGGAAGACAATGATGTGTTGTGACACAAAGTGGTATGACTTTTTTTTCTTGACGAAAATCCCACTTGCATATTTCCTAAAACAAATATGTTGACTTATCATAAGCAAATACGCATTCATTAAGAAACTTCTGCAAATAATGTAGCACCCCTCACATTGGACCCAATTATGTATTTTTTTTCTTGGGAAATACTTTTCCGAATGAGTTAAGTTTGGCAAGAGAGACCAATTTAGTCCAACAACTTGAAAAATGTACACTAACCCCCCCCCCCCCCCCCCCCCCCTAATTTTGCTAATTGATGCATATACTTCCAATCCGCAAAAAGAGCAAGCCATGCTAGTAGGACGAGATGCACAAGTGGTAGAAGAGCTAGTTTAAGAACTTTTTTCGGGTAAGAATATTTAGTGGAGCTTTTGTTTTTTAATTATAACCCTGTATTAATTTTTCCTTGGCCGCTTCACCCTAACAAACTAACCCAGTACCATAAACATTAAAATCCTTCCATTTCTGCAGCCAAAACATCATCACCGCTGCCAGTTACCACGAGCACGGTGGCGGAGGTGTCTATCATCAAGGTTTAATAGTGGTTGTTCCTTTGCTCCACGGACTTGTGGCATCAACGACTTTGATGTGGAAGGCGGTGGCGAGTTGTAGCCACCTTGGCTTGTGGTTTGGGAGCCGGCCATCGAGCCTAGTGTGATGAAAATGATCTCATTCTTCCACATCCATTAGTATTGAGTACTACAACATCCTTGGAATTTAACTTCTATTTGCAGGCACTATGCCTACGTGGTGGCATTTGGTGCTGACTTACCGAGTCACGTGCGAATGCAAACTACCGTCTGATGTCGCTGCATCATCGCCCTCCTTTGTATCATGTGTGCAAACACTAGCTTCAATTAATGGCCCCTAGCTCCCTCCTGTCTTGTTCACCATCGATATCTTCCAAGATCTCGAGTATCATGCCATGCCGAGGTCGTGCATAGCAACGCCTTACCCTCTATATATAGTGTTTGTGTCTCCAATTTGGAGGTGGAGCTTGTTGCACATTAATTGTTCAGTGAATGCCAAAGACACGGAAAAGGACTATCGGGAGGAGGCAGAGAAAGAGACAAGAGCATGCAAAACATAGGCGACGTATACCTCACCATGCAAAGTTTTGTATTTTTTGCAGCCAAGAATCGTTTGGACTACAAATGCACCAATTAGGCAAATATATGTGCTAGTTTTACGATTTTTAAGTCTGTTCAAACTAAATAGATCCCACCAGCTAAATTCATTGACCTGTACGTACGGTGCAGTTTAGCTATCCATTTATCTTTTCTTATACATGCCTCGATCCAACGATATGGAATCTTGTTCTCAGATTAATTACAAGGAGGAGGTGATTAATGAATGAAGTGCTGGCCAGTAGAGGAAAGGTGGGCACGTGATTAGGGCGTGGACACGACTCCAAATTCGTGGTCCATTTAGGTGGGTTTACTATATTTAGCAAACGCTGCGATGACGCCATCCTGGATCCGTCAGCTGAACCTGGACGTGAGACAACGCTCTGGCCACCATGCCAAGTGGGCATATTATGCCACGCGGGTCCGCCATAGATTAGGACAAGTGGACGTGGTGGCATCGGTTAACCTAACCGTGGTTAGGGTTTGATGCACTAATTAATTCATTGATACTACCTCCGTTCCATAATGTAAACCTTTTTAGCATTTCTCTTTCCATCGTCTACATGTTTAGTGTAAGGTCAAAAAGGCTTACATTATGGAACGGAATGAGTAGTATTATTCAATGTGCAACCAGCCTTAGAAAATATATATATAGTGTAAATGTGGGCCCAGAAAAGAGCATTGACCCTGCTCTGAAGTCTCCGTGGCTTTGCGTGCCATTCTAAGCAAAAAGATTACCGAGAAGCCAAGCAAACAGGAGGGTGCAAGTGGTGAAATGAAAAACTGATTAAATTGCAAGTGGGGTTATAAAACACGACAAACTAGCTAGAGAGAGACGTGAAAAATATAAAAGTACGTGTAAACAGAATAAAAGCGAGTTGGTTGAAGAGAAACCGCAATGCCAAGCCCTTAGTTTTGCATCCCCTCCCTAAAGCAGTTTTGTAGTGCAGGTATATATGTCCATAAGTTCTTTTTTTTAAGAGAGAGAGAGAGAGAGAGTACGAAAACACAATTGAAAGCTGAATGGAAGTTATACACTTCTGCTCTGTGTTTGGGTTTGGCCAAAGGAAATTCTCAGTTGACCGAAAATTAGCAAAACCTATCGAAAAATTGTACATATACAAGGTGTACATGTACATTTATAGCAAAACTAATATAGCCAAAACAAGCGGTAGTGGTTAAAGTTGCGCGGTGCACCACATTCACGCAAGTTGCAGGAAGCGGTCGGCTAGGCGAGCTAGTGGAGCTGCACTTTTGCGGCGGCCCCCTCCCCTGGTAAAAACAGCGCAGCTTTATTCCTTCCTCCGAAAGTTCGAAGAAAGAAGAAATCGCGCGCGCGCGAAAATGCCGCTCCGCCGCCGTGGGTGCGCCGGCCGGGAACGAAAAACATTACATGGACTAGCTAGACGATCGATGCTGCCATCACGTGCGATGCCCATTTCTTTTTTCCCCGACAAGAACATCAAAGATTCATGGCAGAAAGCTCACTAGCTAGGCGCTAGCTAGCTTGTGCTACTAGTAGATCGAATGCCAAATGAACCAGCTGGTATGAGTACGCCTTACCGTCGTCGACCATGAGGTTGGAGAAGAACCCGGCGGGCGAGCTGCTGTGCCGGGCCAGCATGTCCGCTCCTCCGTCGGCCTTCATCTCCGCCTCACCGCGGAACTGGGCGCGGTGGACGTCGTGGCCCCGCCCCAGCGAGATGTCGCCTCCTCCGTACCGCAGGCCACCACCGGCGGCGGCGTCGTGCTCCCCGTGCTGCCCCGACGACGACGACGAGGTGGGCTCCCCTCCTCCCCCACCTCCCGCCGGCATGAACCTCCTCATGACCTAGCCCTTCCGGCGCAGCTGCATGCGTAGTCGTCGACCGATCTGCGGGTGCGCTATGGCGTGGACGGCCTATCCTAATACTATGCGATTCTTCTTCTACGGTGCAAGTGGGGAGGAGCGGTGAGCTTTAAAGGGGAGACGGGTTCCCGTGATTGGTTCTCGGGGCGTGTGCGGCGGCGTGGGGACCGACAGTGGGTTTGCTTCGGCCTACAAGTGGAAATTGCGATCCATCGGCGCGTTTCTTCCGGACGGGTTTCAACTCTCAAAGGGGAAGGGGGTGTTTGTCTCTTGCCTATTGGCTCTCCATTTTTGGTTCCTCTCTCTATCCATGCAAATCTACTCTAGTTTATCTAGTCTATCTATGATTTTATACCTGTTCAAATGCGGCGTTTTCTTGGTCCAAGCGGGCCAGCATATGTAAAACTAGGGTTGACTGAGCTAAGTTGCCCTAGATCATGGATTATTTCAAGAACTGCGGACAATACCTAGCCGCATCCGGGTCGCTCCCGTGACACCTATGAGTTGCGGAGGCGGCATATTTCAAGAACAAAAGATGTAACTTAGCTGCCTTCGGGTCGTTCCCGCGACACCGAGGCGTCTGCGCCGGCAATAGCACCTTGCCACTGCATCCAACCCCCCTAATCGCCGCCGCCGGAGGAGGCCGTCCCACGGCGGACGACAGGGTGACCCCGCACTCACCCCCTCTCCCACCTAGCACAACTTCCACGTTGATGGTCACGTCACGGTCGCGGACGGTCTCTAGCGACCAATGAAGTCACCGGCGGCTCTTGGGTGGTGCTTTCAGTGGGAGTGTACAACGGGGAATCTAGCCTCGTGGGGGGACCTCCAGTCGTCTAGCGAGGTGACGAAGTTTAAGGTTTGACCGCGGAGTTGTCGTTGATTCGTTCGTCTGACGCGTGGCGGTGAAGTCCTACTTGCCTAAATCGTATAAAAAGAGGTTCGGTTGTGTCCCTAGCGGTCTTCTTTCACCCAACGTGCCAATCTACCTGCTGCCAGTCATTCCTGATCTGGTCGTCGACAAGTTCTGGATGTCTCTGCTAGCCAGGGGCGTAGCCAGGCCCCAGGCTACACTGGTCTGGGGTGTGGCACCAAAATCCTTTGCTGACTGTAGCTACAGTGGGCCACTGTTTATCACGGTTCATCACTGTAGCATGAAGTTGGCGTGTTCATGGATGGGTAGCGACCAATGAAGTTTGCTACGACAAAATCCATCGTCTTCATGGATCGGTGTATGTGCTCCTGAATCTATGGATTCGATGGGATCCGGTCGTGCACTTCTACAAATCAGTCGGTGGTTTTTCAAGGGGGCGTGTCACGATGAGACGTGTCAACGCTTGTGATTTCCATGGTGTTAAATTGAGATGAGCAATGTCAATACGTCTAGGATTGGAAGACCAATATTGGCAGGTGCGGAGTCTTATTTGCGATGAAGACAGTGTTTCAGAGCTTGTTGTGCGGGTATGGGTGCAGGCGTAATTCTTGTCTAAACAGTATGTATGCATGCAAGCCTAGTGATTAGTGCTTTGTACTTGTTGTCTCGGTGGGTACGACACTTGGGGACTGTAACGCCCCAAGATCGGTACTATGCAGACTTGAGCGATTCCCGCCAAATCCGCACAATAACGATCCTAGGACGCCCACCAGGCATAATGTGCATGTCGCGACACACACGTTATGCAAGTGGAATTGTGATGATCATTATAACAGTTCTCGATGGAACTCATAAAAGAACATATATACAACAACGACTCATCGAGTCAAGAACAAAAGATACAATACAAAGATCCAAAATAACAACGGAAGCGAAGATAGTGTCCGGCTACGGACAAGAATACAAATTGGACTAAGAGTTCTGGAGATAAACGAAGGCACCATATCCCTGCCCAGGCCATGCCGGAGGGATTCCCAAGCTAACGTCGTCAGACTTCATAACTGTCGGCTGCATTGGAATAGCAGCCCCGAAGGGGTCAGTACTATAAACAGTACTGGCAAGTAATACTCACAAGATATCAAAGCTGGAATTCCGGGGAAAGAGGGTTAGCGATTGAGGGGGCGGCAAGCAGCACTAACAACTTATAGAGACACGCTACAACTTCGTCTAAAAGAGACAAGGTAAGAGAGCGCATAAGAAACCAACTATACTACTCACCACATCAAAAACCCGCCCAAGTACTACTCCCTCGATCAACCACCCGCGAGGAAGCAATCAGGACAACTCACACGATGGACAAGTTTTATGAGTTATTATTCAAGTAATCTATCTTACTAGTCAAGTTATAATCATTAGGTGCAAGTTGTCTATGATCTTTTTAGCCAGCGCATTTCACCAAGTCGTCCATAACCGCGGACATGGCTTTTCGAAAAGATTTCACCCTGCAGGGATGCACCAATGAACCCACACGCATCGAAACACTCGCTTAGAGGTGTACCGGTGGAGCGTTCGACACAATACTTCCCTTCTCTACAAACAAGTCCAGGGAGCCATCTAGCTAGGTCTGATCCACCTTGAGAGTCCGGCCGAAGCTTCGAGGTGGGTCTAACCGTTGCGAGGACAGTGTCGGGAGGAGCACTCATACGATTTCCCTCCTTCCACACTCGATAAACGAACGTACCGCAAGCCCTACCGTAAGTCACCACGTAACCATTATCATCTTACCTTCTCATCATCATCATCGTTGTAAGCGCGCAAATGGAAACACAAGAACTAAGTTGTGGCTCCTGGACAGGTTTGAGGATCCGGTAATAGATTGCGGGGAGGCCCATAGAACTCCCACATGTGGTTAGTGCGCTCGGTCTTGGATCAGCGGAAAAGAAATCGGGTCCTAGGCGACACTAGCAGAACAAAACACCACGATTGGCCTTCCGCCGGTGCCTTATCTTTATTAATTATTCCCATCGCAACAAAAAATAAAGATTACCATTTTAGTTGAGCCTAGCTATCATATTATCAACAAGACTAGATAAAGAGATAATAGAACTCAAGCAAAGCACCTAAGCATGCACTAGGACTCGCAAGGCTAACAAGGTAAACGAGCAACAGGTAATAGGATGTGGGGGTGTGGCTATATCATGGCTGCTAGGTAAACATGCAAATAGGATCGGGACACAAACATCGTGACATAAGACTAGCAAGGAACAAAATATAGGACGAGTAAGAGACAGAAAACAAGCAAAGATAGCAAGTGAGTATCACTTGCCTGCAATCTGGTAGAGGTAGCAGAACTTGTCGTTGCTCACATCAACTCAACGTCCTATTCCCGAAGAAGCAACGAACACTGGGCAACGGAAAAGATGCATTTTACTCTACGGAGAAAGAAGTGGCATGTTGATGACATGATGCATGACAAATTAATTGTGATCCAATTTTATTCCTAACACATGGAAAATCATTTTAAGTGGGATTAGTGCACAATATAGATGCACCGGACAAACCCCATAATTAAAAAGGTTGATTTAGTTCGACTAAATGGATAAAGGTTCGATGTTAATTAATTATGCATGATTTTATATAATATACGCATATATGGTATATAGGGTTTTAGGGTTGGGGTCACACATCGGATTCGGGGAAACTTCAGATTCGGAGAGGAAGTAGTCAACTTAGTCGCCGTAGTCGAAGTAGATGTCCATCCGGAGTCGAAGTAGTCGAGGTAGTCGTTCCATCCGGAGTTGAGGTAGTCGAGGTAGTCGACGTTGTGGTAGTAGTCGTACTCGGGTCGTCGTCGTGGCGGACCTTGGCGTTCCGGGCTTCGGGGTCGACGGGGGTTCACGGCGTCGGGGTTCCACTATGGTCGAGGATCGAGAACCGGTCTTCTCGGACACGCACGAAGGCGGCCGTCACAAAACACGAAACGATGAACTTGGAGGGTTCCGGTGTCGGGGAAGATCTTGGCGTTGCATGACATCGGTCATCGGGTGAGGTTCACGGCATCGGCCTTCGGCTTCATGACGGGAAACGGGAATGGGGACGTCGGGAGAACTCGGTCAACGGGGAACAAAAACGGAGAACGGGAACCGGTCACGGCATCGGGAATGGAAACGGGAACGCGTTGGGGAAACGGGAAACGCTGGGAACGGGAAACACAGGCACGACGACGGGGAACGGCCGTCGGGAACATGACGGGAACAACGTCGGGGACAAACTGCAGCAGCAGCACGGGCGCGGCACGGTAACGGAAAGGGCACCGGGAGCAGCAGCAGCTCAAGCACGGAAATAGAGACGGGGAGCAGACAGGGGTCGGGGACACAGGTCACGGACAGGAAGACATTCACGAAACAACAAGGAGTTCCTGGGCGACCGAGGCGGCAGCGAGCTTGGAGGCCAGCTCGGGTGGAGGAGGAGCACGGCCGGAAGGGGAAGGGGGAGGCTGGCGGCCAGCCGGAGCTAGGGCGGTGGAAGACGAGGGGACGGAGGCAGCTGACCGGCGGAGGGAGGCGAGGTGGGGAGGACGGCCGGGAGCAGCACAGTGGGAGGAGGCGCGCGGCCATGGCGAGTGGGTGCGGTCGGCGGTGTGCGAGCTCGAGAGGGGAGCTCGGGCGAAGAGAGAATGGGAGGTGTGGGAGAGAGGGAGGAGGCGGACCGGGGTGCGTGGCAGGCGTGGCCGGAGCGGGCCGAGGCGAAGGAGGTCGGCATCGAGGAAGGGAGGTGCGTGGGCGGCGGCGCGGCCGACGGCTGGTGGAGGGGAGAGGAGGCCGGCCTGGCGACGGGGAGGAGCTAGACGGCGGCGAGCTCGCGGTGGAGGAAGCTGTGGGTGCGGGTGCTACGGGGAAGGGGAAGAAGGGAAAGGGAAGAAAAAGGGAAGAGAAAGAAAGAAGAAAGGAAAAGGAAAAAAAGAGAGAAGGAGAGAGAAAAGAGAGAGAGGAGGGGGAAAGAAAAAAAAGGAGGTGGAAGGACCCATCCGCGAAAAGCAGAAAACAGAGGAGGGTGGCTGCAAGGGGCAGGGGGTAGGAATAGAAAAAGACCAGGGGCTGGCTAGGGTTTGGTCTAGGGTTTGCCTAGCTGGGCTTTTGGGCCTAGCTAGCTGGGCTACTCTCTCGCGTCTCAAAATTTTATTTTATTTTGCAAATTAATTTTAGAAAACGGAGTCGACTGCCTCGGTAAAACTTTGCGACAGTTTTAGAAAAATAAAATAGGGTTTAATAAAAAAATTTTTGTTGCCAAAATATGCGATGCGCATGATGCTGATGTCATGATGATGCAAAAAGGAAAACAAAGAAAATCTAATTTGGGGAAAACCCCGGGATGTTACAACCGACACCACTAACAAGGGATCTCGCCCCGAGATCCACGCTACCGTCGGGGAGAAGAAGAGCAGGATAAACTATCGAATCTTCTCGGGCCATGTTGATCTTCTCGACACCACTAACAATAGGTTCTTTCTCACGTCGATGACGATGTTCATCTGTAGATATCCTTCCGAAAATCGAACCTATTACGTAAAAGGCAAAAGATCGTCCAACCCACGTAGGTGCTATGACTGGAAGATAGATAAGAGAAAAAAATTAAATCATATAAGGTAAGAGAAGGAATAGAATAGAGGTAAGGAATAAACAAGAGTTCCTATTGAGATCTTTTCAAATAACTTTAATAAAATAGTTTGGACACTCTACAACAATGACCATTAGCTAGGGTATCCTACAGGCAGACAGGACCCGCGGGGTATCGAAGAACCATGGCTCTGATACCACTTTGTAACGCCCCAAGATCGGTACTATGCAGACTTGAGCGATTCCCGCCAAATCCGCATAATAACGATCCTAGGACGCTCACCAGGAATAATGTGCACGTCGCGACACACACGTTATGAAGGTGGAATTGTGATGATCATTACAACAGTTCTCGATGGAACCCACAAAAGAACATATATACAACAACGACTCATCGAGTCAAGAACAAAAGATACAATACAAAGATCCAAAATAACAACGGAAGCGAAGATAGTGTCCGGCTATGGACAAGAATACAAATTGGACTAAGAGTCCTGAAGATAAACGAAGGCACCATATCCCTGCCCAGGCCATGCCGGAGGGATTCCCAAGCTAACGTCGTCAGACTTCATACATGTCGGCTGCATTGGAATAGCAGTCTCGAAGGGGTCAGTACTATAAACATTACTGGCAAGTAATACTCACAAGATATCAAAGCTGGAATTCCGGGGAAAAAGGGTTAGCGATTGAGGCGGCGGCAAGCAGTACTAACAACTTATAGAGATACGCTACAACTTCGTCTAGAAGCGACAAGGTAAGAGAGCGCATAAGAAACCAACTATACTACTCACCGCATCGAAAACCCGCCCAAGTATTACTCCCTCGATCAACCACCCGCGAGGAAGCAATCAAGGCAACTCACATGGTGGACAAGTTTTATGAGTTATTATTCAAGTAATCTATCTTACTAGTCAAGTTATAATCATTAGGTGCAAGTTGTCTATGATCTTTTTAGCCAGCGCATTTCACCAAGTCGTCCATAACCGCGGACACGGCTTTTCGAAAAGATTTCACCCTGCAGGGATGCACCAATGAACCCACATGCATCGAAACACTCGCTTAGAGGTGTACCGGTGGAGCATTCGACGCAATACTCTCCTTCTCTACAAACAAGTCCAAGGAGCCACCTAGCTAGGTCTGATCCATCTTGAGAGTCCGGCCGAAGCTTCGAGGTGGGCCTAACCGTTGCGAGGACGGTGTCGGGAGGAGCACTCATACGATTGCCCTCCTTCCACACTCGATAAACGAACGTACCGCAAGCCCTACCGTAAGTCACCACGTAACCATCATCATCTTACCTTCTCATCATCATCATCGTTGTAAGCGCGCAAATGGAAACACTCAAACTAAGTTGTGGCTCCTGTACAGGTTTGAGGATCCGGTAATAGATTGCGGGGAGTCCCATAGAACTCCCACCTGTGCTGGTTAGTGCGCTCAATCTTGGATCAGCGGAAAAGAACTCGGGTCCTAGGCGACACTAGCAGAACAAACCACCAACGATTGGGCCTTCTCCGACCGGTGCCTTATCTTAGATTTATAATTATTTGCCCATCGTCTAGCAGAACAAAGATAGGAAAGATTAACCATTTTAGTAGAGGTAGCAGCCTCACTAATCAAGCTATTAATTCAACAAGACTAGATTAAAGGTGTGATAACGATTCATAGTAATGCACAATGAGATGCGGATGAATTAAAGGTTATACTAAATATAAACGATGTATTAATATGGTATACGCATATGGTTTAGGGTTTGGTTGGTCACACATCGGATTCGGGGAAACTTCAGATTCGGAGAGGAAGTAGTCAACTTAGTCGCCATAGTCAAAGTAGATGTCCATCCAGAGTCAAAGTAGTCGAGGTAGTCGTTCCATCCGGAGTTGAGGTAGTCGAGGTAGTCGACGTCGTTGTAGTCGTCGTACTCGGGTCGTCGTCGTGGCGGACCTTGGCGTTCCGGGCTTCGGGGTCGACGGGGGTTCACGGCATCGGGGTTCCACTGTGGTCGAGGATCGAGAATCGGTCTTCTCGGACACGCATGAAGGCGGCCGTCACAAAAAACGAAACGATGTACTTGGAGGGTTCTGGTGTCGGGGAAGATCTTGGCGTTGCACGACATCGGTCATCGGGCGAGGTTCACGGCGTCGGCCTTTAGCTTCACGACGGGAAATGGGAACGGGGACGTCCGGAGAACTCGGTCAACGGGGAACAAAAACGGAGAACGGGAACCGGTCATGTCATCGGGAACGGAAACGGGAACGCGTCGGGGAAACGGGAAACGCCGGGAACGGGAAACACATGCACGAGGACGGGGAACGGCCGTCTTGAACATGACGGGAACAACGTCGGGGACAAACTACAGCAGCAGCACGGGCGCGGCACGGCAACGGAAAGGGCATCGGGAGCAGCAGCAGCACAAGCACGGAAACAGAGACGAGGAGCACACAGGGGTCGGGGACACGGGTCACGGACAGGAAGGCATTCACGAAACAACAAGGAGCTCCTGGGCGACCGAGGCAGCAGCGAGCTTGGAGGCCAGCTCGGGTGGAGGAGGAGCACGGCCAGAAGGGGAATGGGGAGGCTGGCGGCCGGCCGGAGCTGGGGCGGCGGAAGACGAGGGGACGGAGGCGGCTGGCCGGCGGAGGGAGACGAGGTGGGGAGGACGACCGGGAGCAGCACGGTGGGCGGAGGCGCGCGGACATGTCGGGTGGGTGCGGTCGGCGGCGTGCGAGCTCGAGAGGGGAGCTCGGGCGAAGAGAGAAGGGGAGGTTCGGGAGAGAGGGAGGAGGCGGACCGGGGCGCGTGGCAGGCACGACCGGAGCGGGCCGAGGCGAAGGAGGCCGGCGTCGAGGAAGGGAGGCGCGTGGGCGGCGGCGCGGCCGACGGCTGGTGGAGGGGAGAGGAGGCCGGCCTGGCGACGGGGAGGAGCTAGACGGCGGCGAGCTCGCGGTGGAGGAAGCTGCGGGTGCGGGTGCTGCGGGGAAGGGGAAGAAGGGAAAGGGAAAGGGAAGAGAAAGAAAGAAGAAAGGAAAAGAAAAAAAAGAGAGAAGGAGAGAGAAAAGAGAGAGAGGAGGGGGAAAAAAAAAGAGGTGGAAGGACCCGTCCGCGAAAAGCAGAAAACAGAGGAGGGTGGCTGCAAGGGGCAGGGGGTAGGAACAGAAAAAGACCAGGGGCTGGCTAGGGTTTGGTCTAGGGTTTGCCTAGCTGGGCTTTTGGGCCTAGCTAGCTGGGCTACTCTCTCGCGTCTCAAAATTTTATTTTCTTTTGCAAATTAATTTTAGAAAACGGAGACGACTGTCTCGGTAAAACTTTGCGACAGTTTTAGAAAAATAAAATAGGGTTTAATAAAAATAATTTTTGTTGCCAAAATATGCGATGCGCATGATGCTGATGTCATGATGATGCAAAAAGGAAAAACAAAAAAAATCTAATTTCGGGAAAACCCCGGGATGTTACAGGGACTTATGTTTTGGTGGTTCTCTTTGAATGTCGATTCTCGATATTCATGGTGGAAACCCTAGATATGGTCTTCATTGGTTGTACCTGATAGTACATTTTCCTTTTTCCTTGTTAAAGGTATTGTCTGGAGAGTACGGATTTTCTTCTTGGTGAAAACATACGATCTTTAATTGGGTGACAATGGTGTTTGTGCACCATTCCTTTCTTAGGGGTGTCGCTCTGTGTGTTGCATTGGTAGTTTGGGTCCGCCTACTGCGAGTGATTGATCATGGTGGCAAGCAGGTCTTTTTTTTAGCTGTGTGCATTCTTAATATTTCGACTAGTCTTAATATTATGTTGGTGTAGAGGATGGAAGTATTCCATTGCCAAAAAATGATGAAAACTTTAGTGGCTATATATGATGGACCGATCAAAAGGTTTTTCTCCTCTAACTAAAAGCGGGGGAAGTACGAAGTACTACACCACAACGTACGTAGTACTACAGGCGTACTGCAGAGAAATCTTGCAGCGCATCTTCGTCGGAATCAATTCAGTTGCACGCAACATTTACGCGCAAAAATTAAATAAACTCTTAGAGAGAGAGAGAGAGATGTACAGTGTGGATGCGCATGCGTTCACTCCAGGAAAGATGCCCAGGTGCATGCACCCAGCAGCATTGCGCCCCACAAACGACGCAACGAGGCGCCAAGTTGCGTGATTCTTTATCCACTCATGGCGTACCTGAACTTGATCTCGACTACAAGATGATGATAAAAGAAAACCCTGCCTCGATCCGCACCCAAACAACGGTGCCAGCTCGGCGCCACGGTCTCCGCGTACGGACTTCGCTGACGACGACGACGACGTGCCCGCGTGTGCTGTACTGCTGCAACTGCTATTCGATGTGTGAGAGACCGGTGTCGATCGACGACAGCCAACTAACATGTGTGCTTCTTGCATGATACGGTTTACGGTTAGGACGTGTTTGTTTCAACTAACATTAACGCTAACGGTAGAGGAAACAAGTTAATTACGGTCTTAGTACAAGATTGTGTCATGCAATAAGAAAGGGCTTGAAGATCTTAAAGATTTGCTCGTCTCTTTTAGTATTGTTTTTGTAATCGCTGTAATCATGTACTATTTGCTGGTTTAATATATATGATATTTGCTAAAAAAAGTTAATTACGGTCTTAGGGAAGCATTGCAGCGTACGTAATGGGACTTTTTCTTATTTTGTTTTGGTTTCGTTTGGTAACGGCCGGTCATTTGAAGGAGCAATCAAGATACGACCGTTGGTGCTCTTCCCCGCGACACGTGGCTGCTCCTTCGTATATTTAGGGCCAGTTCTTTTCGGCTTAGACTTGTCTAGAAAGGGCTTAGCTGCTCGAGAGAAACTGCAGTGAAAATAAGCCCCAGAAAAACCGTGGTCCAGTTCTTTTCGGCTTATGTTGTGTGAGCTTAATTTTCGAGTTGTACGGTAAAACGTCAATAATGCCCCTAGACAGTGGTTGTGTAATACATACTTTAGTCTATATGTTATCG